>CM051029.1:75421077-75616077 GCA_027627225.1 Congeria kusceri | reverse complement strand
GGCAAAATTGGGGCATTTCAACAGAAAGTGGAATTCGTCTTCCACTTCGTTGCTGTCACATAATTGGCAGAGTCGCATATTTCTTTCCATTCTATCATACCTACCCGTCTGAATTTTAAGGTTATGTGCACAGATGCGTAGTTTCGTTATCGCTATTCTTAGATTTCTTGACAAAATCGTCTCGAGATATGATTCAAAAGAGAAGGTTTTTTTTAATGCTTTGTATACAATAAGTACCCTATTATCTTCAATATCTCGTTTCCACTCTTGTAGGAATTCGTCGATAACTCTTTGTTTAAACAAGGACATAAAAGTTGCCTCATTTATTTGTGAGTTATTTGGCCACACATAATTAAATCCGTATTTACATAGTAAGTCCCTGACCTTTCCGAACCAGTTACATTTTGCAGAATTTAAGGTGCAGTTTTTCCAACTCGCTACACTTTGAAAAACCCCATAATTCGCACGAGTATGTAATAGTTGAAGCAACAAACGCATCAAACAACTGTAAAGCTACCTTAGGTGTACAACTATAGTTTTTCAAGTTTGATAGCAATATATTTAGTGCCTTTAGACCCTTACCGCGCAGAGTGTTAGTATTGAGATTAAAGTTCCCTGTATAATTAAGTGTTACCCCCAGATATATAATGGGCGCATACATTTGCAGAAATACTTTTGTGATGAAATATAATACAATAATTTAATTGTATTATTGAATACCAGCGCGTTTAAGAACTATCAGAATTAGTAATAGCAGTAACCGTAGTAAAAGTACGTAGAAGCAGTAGTAGCAGTAAAAGTACTAGTAGTAGTGTTGGTAGTAGTAGTAGTAGTAGTAGTAGTAGTAGTAGTAGTAGTAGATATAGTAGTAGTAGTAGTAGTAGTAGTAGTAGTAGTAGTAGTAGTAGTAGTAGTAGTAGATATAGAAGTAGTAGTAGTAGTTTGTTTGTGTGTGTGTTAGTTTGTTTGTTTGTTTGTTTGTATGTGCGTCTGTTTGTTTGTCTGTTTGTTTTTCTGTTTGTTTGTCTGTTGGCTTGTCTGTTGGCTTGTCTGTTTGTTTGTATTTTCCCCGTTTTTGACAGTATTTCAGTCATATCACGGCGTTCAGTTAACACTTTTCCTGGGCAAGCTTAGCCGATCTAAGCAGTTTACCGGTACTAAGTGCACATTCCTATGCCAGTAACTGACAACTGCCCTACTTGAAATAATAATTTCATGACCAATCCCCATACAAGTTATGTGGCCAGGCTGGGGCTCGAACTCGCAATCCCAGATTTTCAGTCCAAGGCTCTACCAACTGAGCTAGAAGTAGTAGTATTAGTTGTCGTTGTAGTTGTAGTAGCAGTAGGTAGTGGTAGTAATAGTAGTAGTAGTAGTAGTAGTAGTAGTAGTAGTAGTAGTAGTAGAAGTAGTAGTAGTAGTAGTAGTAGTAGTAGTAGTAGTTGTTGTTGTCGTTGTTGTGATGATGGTGGTGGTAGAAGGTGGTAGTGGTAGTGGTGGTGGTGGTGGTGGTGGTAGTAGTAGTAGTAGTAGTAGTAATAGTAGTAGTAGTAATAGTAGCAGCACCAGCAGCACCAGTAGCAGTAGTAGTACTATCCTTACCTTCTTTTATGCTAACGGAAAACCAATTCGGAGGGTGTTGTTTTCTTTGCAGAATTAAAATACTCGTCCTCCAATTCGGCACATGTTCTAAAACTTCAAGCGACAGACCACTGTACCGCCCAGCACTTGTAACTAATTCATAAGCTGATATTTCAACTGCGTTTATCTGTCCTTTAAAATAATTGTGCAGGCATTCTCGAATGTGTATACAAAACATGGCTCTTCAAGTCTGTAAATAACGCATCTCGCTCGCTAGTTATATACCATATCCACAATTTGGGCTAGGCATAATGATCATAAATTGAAATAAAGAGTCATGTCAGAAAAGTATTAGGCGTGCTTTTATGAGACGACCTCTATCTGTAACCTCATTTAACGTTATTTTCGTTTCAATTACAGTTTAATTTTGAGCTAATACCAGCACTTTGGAGACTGTACAATACTTAATCATTATACCAATCCTAAATTGCCTTCAACTGTGATAATATATTAAAAGCGCTAAACGCACGTTGTTGCGTAATACTCAGCATAATTCATCTGTTGCTAAATTTCCCAGTTTAATAGGGGTCAACATTTACACTGAGCAAATTTGTATCAAAACAGTTGCTGAGGTCTAAATTCAGCATCGTCTGCAAATATTTACTCTTAATTAGAACATATTAATCAAATAGATATTGTCAACAGGCGAAATTTACACTCTGCATTCTCAACGCTGTTTGTCATGTAGGTGACTAAATATGCTTCCGATTACACTTAATCTTCTGATTATCTTCGTTAGCACTTGGTAATGCTTGTGGCAAAAATAAAACCAACATTGGCAATGTCATTTCGTTGATAAAGAAATATTTCTGCTCAAAACAAGTCAGTAAAAGCATACGTTGAAAACGCATTAGCAAATTAAATACTGGAATTATTGTCGTCTAGCCGACATGTCAAATGAGCGAGTCAATATCAACACCAGTAACTTGATTTTTTAACTACCTAATACGTGTTTGCTACAGTGTAATGTAATGGACAAAGGATACGATATTTAATATCGCACAATGACTGCAAGACATTTCAAATTTCCTAGCAAAATGGTGACGAGAGCAATTGTAATTTCTAGGTCAGAAACTCAATACACATAACTTGTTGCCAATATTCATGTTTTCAAATTTTCTAAACCTCCATTTTAAAGCTCAAGCATTCAAATCTGGCATTTCCTATTAACGAAACAATCACAGGACTGCGCAAATTCAATTAACATCAGCATTTTAAAAATAAATATTTCCTGCTAATTTGCACTGTATAATAAACTGTACTAAGCCACTAGAAAGAGGGCCTCTATCAGAACATATATATCAATATCATGAATCTGTTTTTGTCATTAAATTCTGAATTCCATTAATTTTGTCCGTTATTATTAGTTAACATTTTCAAATTTAATAAAATGCATATACATATATTAAACACATTAAATTAACTTTAACAGTGCAACTTAAATTATTGCGATGAATATATAACACATTAAGATGAAACTCTATTAATGACTTATCTTGTGTTTTGTGTTGTGTTGTTGTGGACTTGTATTGTGCTGGGAAATCACCAACTCTAATTAGAGCATTCTTGATTTAGAACAATTTCTTAATGACATAATCAAAATTGGTACTACGAATATTAGCCAACGCAGAAGTATATTTTATAGAGCCTAAGTCTGTTATTTATTCTTAAGTCTAAGAATTGGTTAGTGATTACGGGCCCTGAGGATGAAAAGACGGGTTTCTCTCCTGCTCATTTTTCTGGGGATTTATTATGCCCTAATCTAATGCGAATGTCGGTCGATGTGTCCGTCGGACTGTCGGTCGGTCGGTAACCATATTCGTTTCCACTCTCTAAGTCTACCAGTTTTTATCCAATCTTCAGAAAACTTTATGAAAATGTTTTTGGGCATAATATCTCGGCCTAGTTCGATAATCACTCAAATTACCTCAGGAATTGTGGAGTTATGACTCTTGATTTTCATTGAATTGGCCTTTTAAGCATTTTCCGCACTCTTAGTCCATCAGTTTTTATCCGATCTTCACCAAACTTCATTACATTGTTTGTAGGTATGATATCTCAACCAAGTTCGATTATCAGCCAAATCGTCGCAGCAATTGTAAAGATATTCTCATTGAATATTAAAAAAATAACCTTTTTTGCTGTTTCCGCTCTCTAAGTGCACAGTTTTGATGAAAATATTTAGTGTTCACAGTTGTTATATCTTCGCCCAGTTTGATGATCAACCACCTCGTCTCTCCCTAGGAACTGAAGTTCATGTCCTTGATTTATATAAAATTGACATTTTTTTTTAGTTTGCACTCTCTATGTCCAACAGTTTTCACCCGATCTTCACCAAACATGATATTTTAAAAATTGCTTCTAGAGGGGTATAAGTGTTTTATAAACAGCTCTTGCTTATCTTTCATATAGACTTACACCGCAATAAGTTCATTAGTAACATTTTCAGAATTCAAAACAACCCGCTTCTGCATTACGGGAAGCAATGTATTTTGATAATGCAAAATCACAACCACGGTGACAACTGTTTGATATGAATTAATGTAATACAGCCGATTAGGTTACATATTCTGGTATATATATATTTTTTCAAACTTGTCACATACTTACGCGAGATACAATATGCAAAAACATCCATCATGAAACCGTATCTCGGTAGGTCAATATAAATTGACCCCCACTATGGAAAAATTAGTTTGGTACCGGGATCTTAAATAGTTAATTTGGTACTTGCTGAGCTGTTATATGCCGTAATTATGCTTTACTACAGAATTATAGACTCATGTCTGATTGACAATGACTTCTTATTTGTTTACAAACTATGGAAGCTTTAAATGACCCGATATGGAAGCGTTAATCGACTCCCGTGATAAATATTTCGTGATGGACATGTCAACATTTTATTTTATCTCGACATATCGTGTTATTAAACGGCATGTTGAGAAATGCCAAGACGTCATGCGTATCTGTTTCACATGCAATAGTCTTAAATGTCTGTGCTGTTCGTGTACTCTGCTATTTTGATATACCATTACCCTTATGTTGACATACACCATGTTGACCGATATCATTGTTAAATTGAAATTGTGTAAATCTTTCTCTTAGGTTGAGTTATCCTGATGAATATAGATTATTTCTTCTACTTTTCCAATGTTTTATATATAACAGCCTTTGTTAAACATGCAGAGTTAGATACCATGTCGGATGCGCTTTGCGGATACGGACTGCGGACATATGGAAACGATCGTGTTCAATGTGTTCGATCTTTTGCATCCGCAACGCCCCAATCCCACAATAATTGTCTGTCTGTCTGTCTGTCTGTCTGTCTGTCTGTCTGTCTGTCTGTCTGTCTGTCTGTCTGTCTGTCTGTCTGTCTGTCTGTCTGTCCGTCCGTCCGTCCGTCCGTCCGTCCGTCCGTCCGTCCGTCCGTCCGTCCGTCCGTCCGTCCGTCTGTCTGTTTGTCTGTCATATTGTCAGTGGACTAGGTAACAGCAGCTGGCATGACGCCTTAATATTTTCCAACTTGCCATATATTTATTTTGCACGACTTAAATTAGGACAGCGGACTATGTAACACCAACTGACCTTATAACTGACATTTTAATGTTTCCTAACATGCCGTATATTTACACGTTTTTACGAGATAAAATATGCCAGTAAACACGTATATCGGGGGTGCGTCAATTAACGCTTCCATACCTTATTTATTCAAAATGTCTGTATATGCTGGGAAATATTAAACTGTGGCACCTGGAAACAAGATTTAATTATATTCTTCCCACGACATATGTAACACAAAGCGGTAACTTTTGTAGAGTCTGAATAGGTGTTTGATAATAGATAACGGCAATAACATCATATATCGAACGGATTCGATCATGAACGAAATGTATGTTGACAGGACAAACAGACAAGACACAAAGAAATGTTAACTGCACAAATAAATAGCAAACAAATCACGTGTGTTTAATCGGATGTTACTTTCCAATCACAATATTTTAAGTATGTGTCCTATTTGTTTCTAACTACGAGTCTTTCTCTTCTACAACGTTTTCTCATGTAAGTTACCATGTACAAAAACGTCATGTTATTTCCAAAATAAACTAATTTAAACTAAACAAAGGATAAAAGGCGTTAATTAATACTGCGAAATGTCAACGCCAGCGCAAATACTCCGTCAATTTCATGAAACGCACATGGTATTAATAAAATGTGCAATGTAATGGTTTTAATAAAACTGCGATATCAGCATCTCAACATTCGTTTAAAAGTTGCAACTGAATATGGAAGCGTCGTAGTGCCACAGTATGTATTCATTTTGGTTTTTCAGTATGCAATAATTAGGAGATCCTATTAAAGTTCGAGATAGGAGATTCCCAGACCTTACTATTGTACAAACATAGTTTGCATACATATATATGTACGTACATGCAATTGTGCCTCTGTCTGTCCGTTTGTCAATCCGTCTAAACGTACATGCTGATATTAAGATAATACTGAGTTGACGTCATATTTAACAGACTGTAAGAATATATGCACCCGTTTGTTTGTTCGCACGTACTTTTTCGCCAAAAACCATACATACATGTATATCCGTCCGTCCGGACGTGTGTGCCTTCATTCGTATGAACGTACGTACTTATGTACAGACGGATGGAGTCATCATTATTATCTCTGCATTAAGAGGGACCTACGATTGTATATAAGCACATACTGACAAAATACGCTCGATTGTCCACACGTACGCTTGTATTTTAGCATGCACCACTGTCTTCTAAAAAAACCGTACGCACGTATGGACGGAGGCAAGCGTGCATGTACTTTAAAATTTCGATAAGTACCTCCCAGTCCTCCCTATGAACCGATGAACGGACGCACGCCCATGTGCATTTTTATCTTCAAACTATTACTTCGTAATTTCCGACATACAGCCGGGTGCACGGGCAAACAAACACACCCACAACACACACACGATCACACACGCGCACGCACACGCACGCACGCGGATACTTGAATGAACGACACATACGTATGTATGCATGAATATGCTACTTGTAACATTATATTGTTTATTTATCAGGACATACTATCTCATAATTAGGTCTTAGTATATCGTAATTTGGGCTTACTAATTCATTTTTGTACTTATTATTGCCTAACTAGTTAATTATGTCCAAATTAGGACTTATGATTTCCTAGGTAGGAACTATTAACACGTAACAAGGAATTAGTATCTCCAAATTAACATGTAGTATGTCTCAATTTGTGTTTCCTAATTACGAGTTGATACAATGCAATATTAATACGTACTCTGGCACTAGAACGTTTCCATACGTGACAATTGATAGACCGTTAATTTGCTGTAAAGCAGGCGCATATTGAGTCATTGGACTGATTTATTATTGTGAGTAAATGGTAACACATTCGCTAGCCTTGCATTGTTAGTTCTACCTTGATCAAAGGCACATGGTTTAAACACAAGTTTAATACAAATGCACTACGATGCATAATTAACATCTAATTCTCGACCTTCAAAAGTTTGTATATGCGAAGTAACAGTTTTTCGGCAAAACAACTGCACCAGCTGTTATTAGGAATCCATGTCCTGTTATAATTATGAACGTTCTTCTGTACTTAATTTAAAACCTTGAGCCTCTGCCAACGAGCAGATTCGTGTTACCGCGTATTTACCATTAAATTTATCTGGATATTAAGATAGCGTTTGCTAATAGTTTTTTTCTGCACGACATATTATTATAATTAAGTGCCCAGAACTGACATTTGATATATTGTATTGGGGTTGCGAGGTCTTCCGCATTATCTCAACATGAATGTTTTAATTATAATGATCGTACAACGCAAATCTTAACTAGTTAATAATCATGATACCATTTAATTTGTGCGCGAGGTCTTCCGCATTATCTTACTTACAATAATATTATCATGATAATTATCTTGCAATGTAAATCTTATCCAGTTATTATTCGTGACACCACATAAGTTTTTATTCACTGTATAGCATACTTATAATGCGGTTTTAGGCAGACAGCAGTCGTAAATTAGAAATTGTCAAATGAACGAATGATACGTTTTGGTGGGGATCGAGATCACCGTCTGGATCCTGGATGTTTAAAAGATACGTTATAATTGGGAGATGTGGGAATTGCTACACAATGCAGTACAAGGCAATAACGCATGGAGAATGGGATTCTTTAGCGTAGGACTGCCCTGTCCAATTTCATGTTATGTCTCTATAGCACTTTCTTCAGCAGTAGTAACAGCGAAAGTAGAAGTCTATGTTTATCCTGATGTATATGTGTCGACAGTAGTAACAGCAACACCAACACAGGAAGTGGAAATCGATTAATTAAGTACAGGACTATATAATCCTAACACGTTTTCTCTCCTGCTGACACTACTGGAATTTCACATACACATGTTTTATATTTAGTAATTGTATTTTGTTTTAGTTACACTAACAGCAGTATGATCACTAGCAGCAACGCAGTTGTATTAGATTATAATACTATGGTGGCATAGAACTTCCATACGATAAATGGCGTTGGCGAACAGATTCGTGTTACCGCGTGTTTATTATTATATATATCTGGATATTAAGATAGCGTTTGCTAATATTTTTTCTGCAAGACATCTTATTATTATACTCAAGTGCTCAGAACTGACATTTGATATATTTTCTTGGGGTTGCGAGGTCTTCCGCATTATCTCAACATGAATATTTTAATTATAATTATCGTACAACGCAAATCTTACTTACACAAATATGATCATGATAATTATATTGCAATGTAAATCTTATCTAGTTATTATTTGTGATACCACATACGTTTTTATTAATTGAATTTTTGATGTCAGTTCTGTGCACTTTTAGACCTTTTTTGCGTTAAGCATATACATTTATTAAGAAAAAAAATCGCAAACGCTATTATGTATTGGATAAATAACACGAACGTAAAATGGTAACACGAATGTGTTCGCGAACCGTAAATCGTTTTCGTATGGCAGTTCCATGCCACCATATAATACAACAGCATTTGATTATATCGAGAATTAATTGTAAAATTACCAGCTATATTAGTCGGAGCTTTAATAATAGCAGCATAGCATTAGTGGTAGTGTTTATATATTAAGTTAGTTGGAGAGATAGAGCAGCAGAAGAAGTAATAGCAGCTAAAGATATGCATGTTTTACTTTTAGTATTACCAACAATGTAAGCAGTAGCAGCAACAGTAGAGAAATGTGTAGATGCATTTGTATTAATAGCAGAAATACAGTAGATTGATGTCATAGTTGATGCATTAATATTTGACAATGAAGCACTAGCAGAACACCATGAGGCTTATTAGTCGATACATTAGTTTTAGGATCTTTAGCAGTAGCAGCAATAACAATAGTAACATTAATAGCATAAACAGTAGATCTATGGGTCGATGATTAAGCATTAGACGCAATACCAGTAGAAGTAGCTGCAGCAGCAGCAACAACAGAAGTAGAAAATCAATCGATTCAACTATGAATAGAAGAATCAGTAACAGTTACTAAATTATCTGTCAAAGTATATATTTGTTACATTAGCAGAATTAGAAGCAACGAAAACAGTGAGCGTTACAGTCGATGTATTAGTAATTACAAATGCATAAATTTAGCAGTACGAGAGGTTAAGTATTATTTATTAGTAAAACTATACAGTTACTGAAACAACATTACAGCTAACAGTATTTTTAAAATACAGCAGTCGTATTTGATGTACAAGGACAAATAATATGCATATTAGCCCTATTATATTCTATCAAATTATAAAATAATGATTTGTGTTTAACCTTTTTATTATGCTAGCGCGCCTTTTGTAGTTGAATATACATTCAGTTTTTCGTTTGAGGTGTTTGTCAAAAGCGTCTAATTGAAGGCCATTGTTCGCTTAACGTTGCTTTTAACTACTGGACTTATGCCATCTGATTCAAATAGGTTAGCGTGTTACAAAATCCTGCATCATGTACACACTGGTTTTATACGACTTGCACATACGCACTTGTCCTAATAACCGTTATGGTTATGTATTCAGTTATCAAATCTGTGTTTGACCTTCGGTGCTGATAAGAACAAAACAAAGATCATTTCAAAACATATATTTTCTAAAGTGGAGTCTGATAACACACCCTGACCCTCGACTTCAAACGTTTCCAGAATCAGACTTAAACCTTAACATCTAAATTCTAGTTAAGTCAAACTTCGAGTCTCGAAAATTAACAGTAGTATATGATTTAAGCGATTTTATTTTTATTTTTCCATCATGTTTCCTAAACTGAACCCTTCGGGCTCGGTTAGTTTGTCGTAAACCTTATTGGGATTATTCTGTTCATTACATTGTATTATTCCATTAAAATCAGTAAGTTATGTTTCATTTCAAATAACAAAATGTGTACAGTATCATTAATTAGTGATAAAAGTCATGGTATTATTAACTTTGAGAAGCAGCTTTAGTTTACAAAAAGTTTCACAAATAGGCACCTCTATAATGAGTTTAGTCAACACCCAGCAGTCTATTGTTTTGCATTTATAACTACAATTTAGTTTTGATGTACATAGTAATGGAGCTATAAATGACATTAAAATCTATCACAAGCAAAATAGCATCCAACTGACAACGATTAAACTGTTTCCTTGTTGAACTAATGGAATATCGACAGAAGGCTTTATAACCGCTTAACCTAACATCCCAACGTCAAAAGTTTAGTCGTGTCATTTCATTATTTGTTTGACATCTTTGTCAATGACCTGTTTTAGGGGCAGGACAAATATCCATGAACATATTGATGAACATATTAAGTAACGGAGTTTAAAAGATTCATAATTTGTACAATGTTTTGTTTACATTGTTTATCATTATAAAAAAAAGCAAAGTCATCAAGCGTTAAACGGTTAACATTTTATGAAAGCATGTACAAATATAAATATTGTATTACTCATTTAGCAATTTGTAGTAATAATTATTATGCATTTTAAACATACTTGTCTCTATCCTTCAACACGGTCAAGGTCTCCCACATCTATCGTAATACTATTTCAATTGAAATTGGTAATTGCTCCGCGAGACATTTATTTAAAACAATCAGCGTTACGGTGTTCCGTTAGTGCCACTCGTTGTTTCGCATTCTCGACCCTTGGATTACAAGCGCGAAAACGCGATAACACGATACGAAGTAGCGAAATCACGATGCGAGATTGCGAGGTTACGATGCGAGAAATTAATATCGCGATCTCGCATCGTAATCTCGCGCCCTCGCATCGTGTTTTGCGTTCTCGCCCTTGTATATCCAAAAGTCGAGAATGCGAAAACACGATGCGAGGTTGCGAAATTAATATCGCGATCTCGTATCGTAATCTCGCAATTTCGCATCGTATTCTCGCTATCTCGCATCGTAGCCTCGCGACCTCGCATCGTAGTCTCGCGATTTCGCATCGTGGTTTCGCAATCTCGATCTGTGGATTACAAGCGCGAGAACGCGAGAACACGATTCGTAGTAGCGAAATCACGATGCGAGGTTGCGAGATTACGATGCGAGACCGCGAAATTAATATCGCGATCTCGCATCGTGTTTTTCGCGTTTTAGTTTGAGCATAGTTCGAAATCGCGAAACAACGATAGCCACATAGTACTCTCGCCTTCCGGTTGCATATGTGCAGGCAAGTAATTTTGGAGGCAAGGAATCAAATGGAGGACGAATTAGATGCCACAATAAAAGACATTTGGCAAATTTAACAATAACATTTGAGGAAAATATTAAAATGCAGGACTTTTTATCCTTTTATAATGCTCAATTTATACATTAAAAAACACAACATTTTATTACTTAAAACATTGCCTGTATACATATATTTTTTAACACGTGTATGACTTTGAAATAAATGAAATGACAATAATGTGTTCAACCCATTGCAATACTTCATACGCATGATGTAGTTGAATATGCTCATGACATTTAAGTATTTAAACATTGATCAACATAATTATGTCCCCAGCCACACTCACTGCACTGTACAAGGGAAATCCAACATGTTAGGATACTGCTTCTCAAATGTTAATGGCCCTCTACAGGTAAACCTTGTTTTATAAAGCTTGATTTATATAAATCAAAGTGTTCCGTGTATATTTGTCTACTACACTGCTTTATAAACGTTTCTGAAGGTGTACGACACATTCTTGGGATAGAGCATGTTCCATTTCTGTAAACCTTGGAGTACAGGCCCCACACAGAGATGTGATTACAAATATGATATTGTTTGATTACATTTTAGCAGTTTGTATGAGTTTATACTGGTCATCATTTATTAGAATAAAGTTTTTGAATGGCACATGGTCTTGCTTAATAAAATCATAACAATGCATTATATGCTTCTCATTTATTCAATCTGGCTATTCAGCAAATCGCCCATTATTTCTTCTGATTTGGTTAACAATAACACAATCATTATTCTAACATGATACTCTCTAAATTGTCTATAGGCAAAGAACACAATTATTGTTGTTAAACTACCTATGCTCAAGCGAAAACCCGAAAACACGATGCGAGATCGCGATATTAATTTCGCGATCTCGCATCGTTATCTTGCAACCTCGCATCGTGATTTCGCAACTTCGTATCGTGTTTTCGCGTTCTCGCGCTTGTAATCCACAGGTCGAGATTGCGAAGACACGATGCGAAATCGCGAGATTACGATTCGAGATCGCGAGACTACGATGCGAGATCGCGAGAATACGATGCGAAATTGCGAGAATTCGATGCGAGATCTCGATATTAATTTCGCAACATCGCATCGTGTTTTTGCATTCTCGACCTTTGGACATACAAGGGCGAGAACGCAAAAACACGATTCGAGGGCGCGAGATTACGATGCGAGATCGCGATATTAATTTCGCGATCTCGCATCGTAATCTCGCCATCTCGCATCGTGATTTCGCTATTTCGCTATCGTGTTCTCGCGTTCTCGCGCTTGTAAATCATAGGTCGAAAGTGCGAAATAACGAGTGGCCCTAACGGAAAACCGTTCAACATCAATACAAAATATCTATGCATGCTTTTAAATTTTAATCTTTCAAGTTTTTGTTCTCATTTGTCACAATGATGCGATTCAGAAGAGGTAATGGTTATCATTGACGAGTGTGTGGTAAAGGTGGTGATTGTTGTGGAGGAAGAGGTGGTTGTTGGTGGTGGAAGTCCTTGTAAGGTTTAAGGTTGAGTTTAATGTGGGGGTGGAGGTGATGTTTATGTGAGGGTGGAAGTCAAGGTTCTGCTTGAGTTCGCGTTCCTTGTGATGGTGGTTGTTGTGAAGTTGGAGGTTGTGGTTTTGTTGGAGATGGAGGTTCTTATGAGATTTAAGGTGGAGTTTATCGTGGTGGTGAAGGTGGTATTTGTGTTGGAGGTGTGGAGGTTTATAAGAGGTTTAAGATGGAGGTTGTGGTCGGGGTGGAGGAAGTGGTTGTTGTGAGATGGAGGTTGGGGTTGTGTTGGAGAAGAAGGTTCTTGTGAAGAGTGTTTTGGGCTTGTTAAGAAGGAAGAAAAGGTAGAGGTTGAGTTATTGTGCGGAAAGGAGGTGAAGGTTTGTGTGAGGATTGAGGCTGTTATGACGGAGGTGTTTTGGTGGATGGGTTTGTGGTCCTGAAATGTGAAGCTAGTGGTGGTCGCAGAGGTGGTGTTGTGGAGATGATGGTGATTGTGGAGATGGTTGTTGTGGTGGCGATATTGAAGTTAGTGATGGAGATGGTTATTGAAGTAGAGCTGGTTGAGGTGATGGTGGTAGAAGTGTCGGAGATGGTGGTAGTTTTTGTTGTGGAGGCAACAGTAGTGGTTGTGATGGAGCTGCTGAAGTCGGAAGGAGAGGTGGTTGTGATGGTACTTGTTTTGGTGGTTGAGGAAGTTTGTGATTGTTGTGTTGGTAGTGGTGGTGAAGGTGGTGGTTGTGACTGTGGTGTTTGTTATTGTGCTGGTTGTGTTGGAGTCGGTGGTTGAAGTGGTGGATGTTGTGGACGTAGTGGAAGAGGTTCTGCTGGTGCCTGGTGGTGTAGTTGCTGATCGTGTAGTTGGTGCTTTTAGTGGTGTAGGTGTTGGTAGAGGTAGTTTTGGAAGGAGTGGTAGAAGAGGCGGTGATGTTGGTAGTGAAGGTGGTTGTGGTGGTGGAGATTGTGTAGAAGATTATGGCAGTGTAGTTAGTCTTGGTGGAGATGGCGAAAAAAGGATGGTGGTGTTGGTGGTGGTGGAGTGGTGTTGGTAGAGGTGGTGTTGATGGTGAAGGTGATGACGGTGGTTTGTGATTGCGGGGGGCGGGCTGGTTGTGGTATTGGAGATTGTTGTAGTAGAGGCGTCTTGTATAGAGATGGCGTTGATGATGATGGTGGTGTTGGTGTTGGATGTGGTTGCAAAAGTAAACGTGGTGAAAGTACTGATTGAGATGGTGGAGATAGTGGAGATTAAGTATGTGGATTTGGTCGTGGAGGTGGAGATTTTTAAGGCGGTGTTGGCGGTGGAGATATTGAGGGGTGCAGATGGATGTGGTAGTGGCGGTATCTTTAGTTGGGATTTTTGTGGTGGTGTAAATTGTGGTAGTGTAGATGACGATGGTGGGGATGAGGGGAGTGGTGGTGATGGTGAAAGTGACGGTAAATTAGTAGATATTTTGGACAGGCTGGTGGAAGTGGCCGATGTTGAGGAACATGGAATAGGTTTTTACGGTGATGCAGTTGATGGTGGTGACGTTGGTGGTTGTGTGGGTGTTTGTAGCAGTAATGGTGGTGAAGTGTAGCGGTGGTGGTGGACATTGTGGTGGAGATTTGGGAGGTGGTTGTTTTGGGTGGTGGAGGTGGTAGATGTGGTCGTTGGGTGGTGGACGTGGTGGATGTGGTCGTGGTGGGGTACATATAGCTTGAGGTGGTGGTTGAGGAGTTGAATGTAGTGGTGAAGGTGAAGGTAATGGTGGAGGTGGTTGTGGTAGAGGTGGTCCTGTTTTTTTTTGTATTTGAGTATTAAAAATATATTAAGAATAGAATCACAATATGACATGACATATAAGAATGTATTGTGTAATACATTAAATCTACTATTTACAACAACACCAAACATTTTGTTAGACACATTTGTCATTTATCAATGTCCAATATATTTGTATACATTAATGTTTGCATTGTAGACATATCCAAATCAAAGCTCCACAAAAAAAAACAAACAAAAAAAAACAATCTACAGTAAACGTACGTACTAGATCTGTTGGAGCAAATGATATCGCTAAACAAGTGATGACATGTATTATCTACGTGCATGTCCTTGATAGCACGCTCACGGGCGTATCTAAGCTATTTGGTTTGCTTCGGCACTACTTGTCCTATACATGAATAATATTGGAATACAAATCTACAACTGTATTTTTTCTATTGTAAAAAGTATTATCATATTTAACTGTGATACAGATATGTATAAATCCGCAATAAATTAGATCTATATGTATGTAGATATATCAATGTAAAACCAAATCCATTTTAAAGCTACTTTTATCCATGTTGCGTCATAAAAATTGTTTGTTGCGGCTTTTAACAAATATTATGCTTACTTGAAATGCCATGACGTGTACAGGTTTTAATTTAAGATGCGAATAAAGCGTGAAAACTCTTTCCTTTAACTTATTTTTTTAACAATATTTAAATATGTTATAAATTGGATGAAAACATGAATTTCAAAAGTAACAAATATGAATGCTAATAAACAACATAATTTTGTATAAAACAGGTCAATAATAATGGCATTGCGGAGGCATTGCTCGATATTAGCCTCGGCAAGTCTCAAATGGCCCCCTCGCGCCACCGTTTACTAACCTCTAAAGTATATCCATCCATAACAGGAACGTAAACGTTTACCCGAGTCTCTGTTTAATGTTAACGGATATTCCCCTCATTATCAGCAAACTTTAATTCGACTATAACAATTGTATACCTGTTTTTAATCAAAACTATAAAAAAAATCAAACTAACAAGTCCAAATGTAGATGACTTGGTCGGTAAGGAATTCTACAGCATTAACTCCTACCATTCACACCTGTCAGAAGGCAACGTGACTTGGGTATTTACAATTGGCTCTAAATGGCAAGATCACGTGAAATGGAAAGAGGCATATATCGGTAATTTATATTTTGGAACTTCAGAACACGGTTCAGACGTTCCCAATTTTACCGAATAAAATCGGTATGCTTAGCATTGTATACACAACCATTATACTGAGTGCGCATTTGAAATATACTTCTCGTTAAAGTATTGTGGGTAATTAAAAACAAATCCTAACTTACAATGTATTATCTTTTTACTACCAATCAACTTCCATAACTAACACTGCTTTGGAAAGTTCTATTACTACAAACTACAACTGCTACTAAAAATGTTGTGTTTTGTAATGAAGTTGATAATTATAAATGTAATTATTATAATTATCATAAGTATTAATAATAATAATAATAATAATAATAATAATAATAATAATAATAATAATATTTAAAAAAAACAATAATAATAATATATTTGTAGTGCTTAGCTTAGCAGTGCTTACAGAAAACACGGACGCGTAATTACTGGTATAGACATTTACGTAGTGCTCTAAATAATAACATTTCATGAATATAACTGTGAGGATGCAGAAGAACATGGGATGATGACTGTCATGGGGGGAGGTCGCGGTTCAGAGTTGACATGGCTACAGTGGTTGTGGTTATGAACCTAGCAGCCATTGAACGCCCCCATTCATTCATTCCTTCATTCCTTCATTCATTTATTCATTCAATCATTCATTCATTCATTCACTCATTCATTCATCCATCCATCCATCAATCTATTAATTAATTAATTAATTCATTCATTCGTTAATTCTTTCATTCATTCATGTATTTGTTCATTCGTTCATTCATTCATGTATTCATTCATTCATTCACTAAATTGTCCAATTATTCATTCTCTCACAATCTGCTGCTTGGGTAGCACACTCGCTTTTCACCTAGGCGACCCCCGTTCGATAATGACCAACGCATGAGAGGGTACCATACCGGACAGGTGGTCTTCCACCGTTCACTCATGCTCCCCCCCCCCCCTCCCTCTCTCTCTCATCATCTCTCAAATGTAAACAAGTTAAACACAGTTCATATATAGCTGGAATCTTCAGCTATGATTCAAAATGTGTTCCTACTAAATGTGTCTCAAAAACTAAAGTAGAATACAAACAGGATGCACACATTAAGAAAGACTTCGTAAATAACACAGTAGATACATGTGGAATAGTTGCAAAACACATATGATGCAATGTTTGCAACTTTCATGAATCTTCAGAAAGCCATGTTTAAGCGAATAGCCCATAAAGCATAGTTGATAAATAGACAACTACTCGATACCAAATTAATAACTAATTCATAACCGTTAAAGGAAAACGGGGGCTATTTTGATTTTTACACGAGTTAGAGTTTTGTGAGAATTAGTATGTGTATTTCGAAGTTTATAATGTCCTTCCGCGCCGAAGCCTCATTATGTGAGTATTCGGGGGGTTTCCCAGAACCCATTCCTAATTTACTTTTATAGACACATTGAAAGTTGGGACGACGCGAATGTTGAATCATGTTGAATCATAACTGCAATTTCCAGCTATTAACGAGAACTCTTTGAACGGTTCACTTATCCTAAAAAATATAACGGTTAAACATACTGTCATAAAATTTGGCTGACGTGCAAAGTAATTTATTGTGCATTATTGTTAATAAACCACAAAATCTAAACGTTTAACTGTTTCAAATAGTATCTAAGACGTTCATATTACATTCTTCATAAACAATGACAACAAACGTCGAATATCTTTTTAAAGACCTGTTTTAATTAAGTTCATTATCACGTTGCATGGGTGACAACATTTTCGTTTAGTTTAAATGAATCATATGAATAAATTTTAGTAGGGAATGTTTATTACTCATTTTATTATTTACGTGGCCATCATCATAACGATAGAGTACTGTTTAGCGGTTATTCCGCAGTAGCGGTCGATTTTTACGGATCATTCCGGATATAG
This sequence comes from Congeria kusceri, assembly GCA_027627225.1. Classification (NCBI taxonomy): domain Eukaryota; kingdom Metazoa; phylum Mollusca; class Bivalvia; order Myida; family Dreissenidae; genus Congeria; species Congeria kusceri. The sequence continues at coordinate 75,598,333 of CM051029.1, read as the reverse complement.
TCGATGTATCACGATTGAGGTCGGATACACTAATCATATCAGAAGCTACACCAGGCAGAAGTTTAAACGCTGAAAGTCGTCGCGACAATCGCCTAGTAGTTAGCATGTTTTTTTATATACATTTTTGACAGTTTTGCTACTCCAGATGCATTATTAGTTGAAAGGAAATACATTTTAAGACATTTCCAAAGAAACCAACACTATTTTGATAGTATCTCCCTTTAAGGAACTTAAAACACTTGCTAATACGGTTGAAATGCTTGTAACACAGTGTTTGCATTCATGTAATAATTAATATTTTAATATTCAGCTTTTTGTTTGTTGTTTCAGGTTAATATTGAGTTTTGTTCAACACAACATCTTTTGATCTTCGACAGCGTAATCATCTGTCTCTTTACAGAGTGTCCGATTATGAAACTCATAATGGTCGTTTTTTACTCTATACATGTATATCCAGATAATGTGTGTTAGTAATGAATATTTAATGTTGGAATGTCGAGTAGGACTGATATATTTGTGTAGCCCAAAGAAAGAGAATGCAATTGAAAATAGAACAAATAATTTCTCTCATGAGGTTTCTTGCCCGACATTTTCTTCCTTTTAAATGGAATTTTTCGAAAGGCTTTAAATATATTTTACTCGTACAGAGTTTCAAGCTGCTGAAAGTTACTTCATCTATATAGTGTCTACACCTGATGGCGTTTTTATTAGTGGCGTACGTTTTACAATGAACCTAAATTAATCAGCTACGCATTTGACACAATAAATATATTCAATTCAAAACTGCCTGATTAAGATAAAACAATAACATAATTACACAATGATGATATATTTATTTAAAAATGTGATTTACATGTTTACGAGGCAATATTTTATTTAAACTTACCATTTTGAATAATACAAATTGCTTAGCAATGTTCAAGTCATATTTATAATATTGAACACATGTTATAGTAAATACGTACATAAATATTTTCGTTTAAACATTTACAACCACTGTATTTAAGGTGACGTATATCATCCCTATCTAATTGCCCAGACTGTCCGTGATATGCCCAGTATTACGCAATCAACTACAGTGCCTTCGGCGTTTTGATTTAAATTCAGATTTTACAAATCGGTATCAGTGAATCTCACTACAACACGCCCGTAATTAATAATTAATTTCTTAGTTGGTGTAAGGTGACGTTTCATTAAACTGATTAATTTATGAGCAAACTCTTGCAGAACGAACTTAAGTAACTAAATGTAATTCTACTACAAAAACGTAGGGATCACAAGAGCAAACACGCCGCTAATTCAGGACAGTGCGTGTAAAAAACCTTCTACTGAAGACTGTGCGCATACTTCTACCTTCCAATGAGGACAGCATTTAATCCCTAGTTTAATATTTCTTTATTTGACCTCCACCCCTAAATCTGGGGTATTGCACTATTTTGTACTGGCGCCCTGCTGTGGTCACAGTGCGAGCACGGTGTGGTGATCCTTATCATTTGAAATCAATTCACTGGTGCAGAGGTGTAGAATTGAATTACCACCCATGTGACTGATTGCATTCATAGGATTTTGTGTTGCATTCTTTGTTGGATACATCGTGTCACCCATTCAGGGTCTTATGCACTGGAAATAATGACATGTCAAAACTGATAAGTATTATATCATTTTGTTGTTAGTACAACTAATCCATGTCATTGTGCAGTCTAGTGCTGTAAAATAATAATCCGATGAAATATATGAAAAAATATAATTTGAATCACTCAATTAAAATTTACAAAACTTTTTTGCTAAATCAAGAGAGTATAATAGTAACAATATTTTAATAATTGCCTGATATTGCAAAGTATTTTAAGTGAATTAAAATTGAGCATTAACTTTATAAGTGCGCATAGCCATTGCTCAGTCAGCTGAGAAAAAATAATGCAGATAATTATAAGAGATTTTTTGGTGGCCCAATATACAGATAGGAGTACCCATAGGGAGGGGCCAGATATTCCTTACACTAAGCCTTTGAATACCTGACAAAGCATATTGTTTTAATACTTTTTATCAGTTGGCTCAAATGTTTCTAAGTGAAATACATTATAATACACCATAAATGTTGACACATGGATTTATAGACACAGCTATTAATAGTAACAACTGCATGTACTGTTTGACCCACCAAGAATTATGAATAAAATCCCGCTCAAAGCAATATCAAAATACATCATCTACATGTATAATAAATCGTAATACATGTAGACGATGTATATTGCTATGAAATCGATTTTACCCGTGGTTGCTTAATAATTATGTGCACAATTACAACCAACTGGAAAACCGACAATTTGTTTTATACAGTTTACCATTGAGTTCAACAAATAAATTATCTAGGAGAAAGTTAAAAGCTGCACACATCTAGCAATGACATCAGTTTGATAGTAATTTAGATATAAAATGCCAGCTGCTGTACATAAGACAAAGAACATATATAAACATTTGTCTCTTGCTAATTTTGTTTTTAATGTTATATACATCATATTATTAGTTACACAGTAACCTAATGTTCACTTAACAACATATGCATTATGAGTTAGACAGTCTCAACCAGAATGTAATCGAGTAAGAACTAGATACTCGAACCCCGTTTGGGGGTGTCACCTTCTCAGTCAGTTGAAGTTGTCATGTGAATATAAACTGTTCAGGAAATTTTTATAATACAATCATTAAGAAAAAGAAAGAAACCTGTATAAAAAAAAACATTTGGAAAATAATACATAAACTATTTCAGTGTGTTGCGCTATGCTACGCATCATCATCATCGTCGTCATTATCATAGTTCTTAAAATTATTTGTCATCAAAAATCAAGTTCAACCAATTAATTAATATCAATACCAAATAGGCATATGAGTTTATGGGTAAGTACGTTGATTATTTCCAGCAAGCAAACCCATATGGGCCCAATATGGGCTATAGCTGGGCAAAAAATATGGGCTCCATGTGGGTCCAATGGTATTTGTTTGTCCATATCAGACCCATATGTGTCCCAGCAAGGAAGCCCATGTGGGTTCACTGCAAGTATGCCCATATGGGTCCCAGTAAGCCATCCCATGTGGTCACGATATGGGTTTTACCAGGGCTAATATATCTCATGGGCCCAGTGTGGGACCCATATGCATTATCTTGCAACTATAAAACCCAGATGGGTCCAAGTAAAGTAAACCCATTTGGGTCCTTATTAGAAAGCTAATATGGGTCCCAGAAAGCAAGCCCAATGTTGGCTATAGCTGGGCAAAAATACAATCTGGGCCCCATGTGGGTCCTATGTGCATTATCTTGCCACTATACAACCCACGATATGGGTTTTACCTGCGCTAATATACCTGATGGGTCCAGCGTGGGCCAAAACTGCATTATCTTGCCACTATAAAACACAGATGGGTTCAAGTAAAGTAGACCAATTTGGGTCCCTACTAGAAAGCCTATATGGGGCCCAGAAAGCATGTCCATATGGGCCCAATATGGGTTATAGCTGGGCAAAAAATACAATATGGGTCTCATGTGGGTCCCAAATGATATTTTTGCCCATATCAGACCCATATGGGTCCAAGACAGGAAGCTCATGTGGGTCCACTGCAAGTTAGCCCATATAGGTCCAAGAAAGCCACCCCATGTGGGCTATAGCTGGGCAAAAACTACAATATGGGCCCCGTGTGGGTCCCATATGCATTATCTTGCCACTATACCACCCCCGATATGGGTTTTACCTGGGCTAATATACCTCATGGGCATATGAGGAAACTGCACTGCATACAAAACGTTGTTATTGAGGTACGCCAGTATGACCAATATGTAATTAGAGCTGATGGTTCCAGACGTGTAACCCTGCGTAACCAGATAATTTTACGTAAATACATCCCAATGTATGTAGATTGTCCAGACTGATTGTTGATGCCGACTTCACAGGTCTATGCCTACCCAACTCGAGGCTCCTACTCCAACTTGTAGGCCTAGAACACTGACACTGCGCGTTACCGTCTGTTACGAGAACACCTAGGCAGCCTGAGCCAATACAGACACCTGTCGCTACACGCGGCATATCCGTTTCTGATGTACCTTTCAACCTAGACGATCAACCAGATTAAGGCGTGCTCCTACATTGCAGAACGACAATGACATGGAATTGTCTCTGAATCTTGCCATAATGCTATGTTGTGGTTGTTTATATTGTGTAGTCTCTTTTCCCTCATATAGTCGCATTAAAACATTTGAGTTATTTTACCAGAACAAGAGTTATTCTATGCATAACATAGTAAATGACAATTATGTGAAAAAATGAGACTACTGTGTTTTCACTTGACGTGCACATATTTACTTGTAATGTTTACGACTGTGCTTGATATTATGCAACGTTAATTTCATTATGTTTGCAATAGATAGAGTTGTCAATTATATTTAATATTATGTTACTGTAGTGTTTGATATTTTAGTGACTTGAGGACTACATTGTAAGTAAATTTCTTTCACATTCCATCATGCACATGTTAATTTGTAATAGGTTTTCATATGTTCAGCTGTTTCATACTGTTATACGGTACATGTACAATGTTTTATTAAATTAACCTAGTTCTTCCATTAGAAAGGTCTTTTTTTTTTACATACTTACTACCCAAAGTGAGGGGAGAGATAAAGGATTTTAAATTTTAAATAAAACACTAGTTTAATCTTTGTCTTTTTTTGTCAAACCTTGATCATTGTTGGTAGATGCCATTAAAGTATACAGCAAATAGACCCTTTTGATCTTTGGAAATAATTAAATATCATCATGCATTAATACATTTCAACATATACTCTTTAATAAAAATGAAAGTAGGGCGAACGGACCCAGGGCGAGCGGAATATAGGGCGAACGGAACAAAGGGCGAAGATATTTTTGGGTGATCGGACTCAAGAAACATGTTGGCGTTTTTTATATTAAAACAGACAGGTAAGTTATACAAAGTGTTAATAATATATATTATATTTATAAAGCAACTTAAATTTGCGCTGTTACTAGTATTGTAAAAGAGTTGGGTTTTCTAAACCTGATTAAAATTTGTCACACACTTTCGCGAGATAGAACATTAATTTTTGCTATTGTGCATTCAAAATATTGCATTGCTATAATTATAATATTATAATATGCACACTATCTCATTGTTTGCTGCTTTGGCGGTACCAGGGTTGAAGAGAGAGCAACTAAGCAGTTGAAGAACATATCTAATTAAGTCCCTCATACAATCCTTGCCCTTGGTCGGAATGCAAACTGCTTTTCAGCAACCATCCACATCCAACAATGGGCTTTCTTTTCGATGAGTTAAATTGCTCTGTAATTTATAATAATTGGTAAAACTGTAATGTAGAAACAAGTTCCAATGATAACCTATATGTTAATACATATCCTTGCCTTATATACCTAAATTTGCGATGTATCTTGATGTATCTATCGCATGCATAGACATTATATTGCCAGACCTGGTCTCACGTAAAATATAAAATATTTTGGCTTTTGTAATCATAATAAATATTAACATTATTGTAGCATTGTCTCTGTAAACTTTTCTTATGTATGGTTTAAACAGAAATTGGTTGGTGTTCTGCAAAATGAGGTTGGTGTAAAACGCGTGCGAATCACCATTCAACTAACTAATCAAATTTGGTACTGGTATGTGTCTTTGTATTATTGCGAAATGCTAAACATTTTCAATTCCCAATACAAACAGCCGTTTAAATATGTATGTCTATATAGGATTATTTTGCAAACTGATATGGCTGTTGTTGTTTTTTTAACTTAAAATTGTAGACCTGATGTTTAGTATAAATAACAATTAAGCATTTATTGTTTTACAAAAATATGCGTGTATTAAGTTCACTTAATGTACATGTAAAGCAGCTGCAGGAAATGTTGTCTGAAATAAATTTAGTTTTTTCGTTCAGAAGCAGTCAACGAAATGTGTTCGCTACAAGTCGAGGATTGCTAAAATTAATATAGATTGAAGGAAAGAAATGGAGTTTGAAGTATTAAATTAATGACTATATTGTTGTCACCTACCGAGATAAATTAAGGGCATAAGTTAAATGTGGTAATGGTGAAGTTCATGAAAAATACAACAGTGCAAGAACAACAGTGCGGGCTTTCCAGAGGTGAAAGGACTTTCAGTCTATTTGTAATAATCACATATAGCATGAAGCGTTGTGCCAGACTGTGTGAAATCGGGATTTAAAAAAATACTCTAGCTGTGCTACTATTTTGACCTTATTTCTAATGATAACGCTTTCAGTAATTACTTGAATTAGTTTACAGAAGAATGTGATAGCAAAAAAGAAAGGAAACAAAGGACCTTGTAACAATACAACATGTATTGAGAAGCTTCCACCCCAGCAGATTTGCAAAATAATAGTGATCATTCTGATTTGTATGGGGAAACATTTGTGATATATCTAAATAATTTCTATTTGCCTGTAAATTACTTTCGCCAATTTAGGATAAAACCAGTTCTCTGAACGAGGTCAAAATGTTTAATATTTTATGAAATTTGCTTACTTTCTGTATCAATGGATATAACCTTGTTTGATTTCTAGCTCAACTGTTAGATGAAAAGGTGAGCTTTCCTACTACCCCTGGCGACGGCGTCCGCGTCTGAATTTGTTTAAAGTTTTTATTCCAAAGTTGTTAACTGCAAAACTACATAAGTTATTTACTTGAACCTTGGAATATACCTATGTCATCAACTCCAGGGTCATCGGCAACATTCTGAAAAAACTGTTTTGTATTTTGACAGAGATATGCCCCCTTTTTGTATAAATTTTCTGGTTAAAGTATATATTCAGAAGTTTTATAGCTTGAAACTAAATAAATTATTCACTTGAAACTTCAGATGTACTTTTGTCATCGACTCCAATATCAAGAGCTACATTCCCCATTGTATTTTGCAAGAGTTTTGCCCTTTTTCACATATATTTTCGGATTAACTTTTTTTATTCCAATGTCTAGTAACTTCCAAACTTGATAGGATTAACAATCCCCAATAACATAAGGTTGTCACTTGAAACTTGGATTAATTTGATGAAGTAATTGCCCCACTTTAAACTCAGTTTTGTATTTCAACAAATGTATGGCCCTTCCACTTTCCAAAATATATACGAACTGAAGTACTTCGAAAAGTCGATTGCGCTGTCCTCTGACAGCTCTTGTTTATATATAAGTCAGTGTAATATACTTTACCAGAATAATTAATAAATGCATTATAGTTATAAGTTGTTCCTTGTGGATAAATAAATACAAAATGAACAGAACTGGTTACTGTTCTGAATATGATATTGAAAGAACTATTTCAGCAGCTGCATATATAACTTCCTGCTAAGGCCAAAAAATGTGTTTTTCGGGGTACGGTCTCAAAAAAGTTAGGTACGGTCGGGATTGATTTAAAAAAAAAAACACATTTCGGTCAAAACCATCGAAAACAAACTAAAATCTGACAAATATGGCTTTCATGGAAAAAGAGTGTCGCTAAAAACTTTAGGGTCGAGGGTTTGTCGTTAAGTAGGGTCGGGTTGCCCGAAACACATACTTTTATTTCTTTTGGCCTAACGATTTTAAACGCTAGTGTAGAACTAACAAGAATTGACATATTTTATGTTGTTTTTCTTCAAGTTGAGAATGCGTTGACTGTTTATGTCGTTCAAGATAATATTATTAAAATCATATGTAATCATTTACATATGCGCAATAAAACAATTTGGTAATAATTGTATATTGAACATGTTTTGAAAATTGCAAGATTCATTTTTGCTGTACAAAAATGTTCAAATTTACATGCATGATTCAATACATAAATTAAAATGTTTGCCTAATCAGCCAAAGGATTCTACGGGCCAAAAAAAAAATTGTTTAACATTTTGGTGTTCAGCTGGGCTTTTTCTCATAATAACAGGAATGGGTACTGACTTTTAACTGTTATTGTTGTTGTTGTTTGTTAATTAAAGGGACCTGTTCACAGATTGACGAATTGACAATTTTTCAACTTTTTGTTACCGATTCCAAAAATATAAGAACAGTGTATAAACGGGAGCAATATAAAACTACGGACCAAGAAATACACTGTAAAAACCGTTTCATTTATGACTAATCATCAGTTAAAATTGATACAATTATAAAGCATTTGTAACGCTAAATGATGGAATAATTTGGAGTGTTTCTGTTGATTTCGTTGACACTGTTGACATCACGTGGAACACTTACATAAAGTAAATAATTCACGATGAAATACAGACTTCGAAATGGCCGAGTGGTTAAGGCGATAGCCGTTTTTATACGCAGGTCCCGGGTGCGAACCACGGTGAGACCAATTTTGAATTTTCTTTTTTTTTTCTAAACACTTTTCTTGTTATTATACTTAATTTTTTTAGTTGCGATGTTTAAATCTGTCAAGTTAATACTTTAAATGGCATACTTCAAAAAATGCAAAAATCTGTGAACAAGTTCCTTTAAAACTTCAGGGAATACCAGCTGGATCTAGACAATGTTGTTAGCCAGTTTAGTTGTTGTCGCAAATCCTTTTTGTAATGTTTCAAAACCGGATTGAGGTATGTTTATAACCAAACTTAAAAGTAATGTTCACTTGCAGTTAATATTTACAAGGCAATGCACTATAGATAACTTACTATGCACACTTTCATGTTGATTTTAACATTATATTAGATACAATAATACATAATTATTTGTTTTTTGTAATTTGCAATTACTTAAGTTTTGTATTAAACTCTATCTTTATTTTAATACGCACCCTTTTTAATCACAAATGAGGACATATATATAATAATTACAAGTACATTATGCAAGGTACATTAAACATAATTGTAGATATCGATATGCTTATTTGAACATCTGTCTTACATGATGCATTTTGTGTTCTTGTGTACTATTATTAAAATATTATGTTTTGTCAAGTTTACCGAATAGGAAAAATAGCATGTTTTACAACATGATGTTAAGTGTTTTATTATCAATACATTAATAACTTACCCCAACTTAAAGCTTTGATGATATGGACAAAATTATACTCCAAATAATATGTCATTTGTTAAGTGTTGGTTTTTGTAAAGCTGCATCTGACAGACATGTGATCGTTAATAACAACACATTGTTAGCAGGACTACAGACTGGAAAGCTACTTGTGGCCAGTAACAGCCTATATTTATATTGTCCTGTTCTTGAAGTTGGACAACCATACAATGTTACAAACAGCTTCGCAACAATTACCTCTGTATAAGTGACAGATTATGCAGAGAATCATGTTTGGACTTTTTCAGTAAAGCTTTTATTCAGGTTTTCCCTTAGGACCAATCTCTGTTGCAACCAATATGGGACCCATGCAATTCCCGGTTGTACTTTCTGCGATGGGGCCCATGTGGGGCTCCCATCAAGGTCCCTTTTGTGTTTGCCCATAATGGACCCATGTTGAGACCACACACGGATCCAATGGTAGACCCATATTGTAACCCATATCGGACCCACGTAAATCCCGGTTGCACTTTCTGGGGTGGGGCCCGTGTGGGTCTCCCATCAAGGTCTCAACTGTATTTGCCCATAATGGTCCTATGTTGAGACCACATGGGTCCCATGGTGGACCCATATTGTAAACTATATGGGACCCACGTAAATCCCGGTTGCTCTTACTGGGGTGGGGCCCATGTGTGTATCCCATCAAGGTCCCATCTGTGTTTGCCCATTATGGTCCCATGTGGAGACCACATGGGTCCCATTTTAGACCCATAGTGTAACACATATGGGACCCACGTAAATCCCGGTTGCACTTTGTGGGGTGGGGCCCATGTTGGTATCCAATCAAGGTCTCATCTGTGTTTGCCCATTATGGTCCTATGTTGAGACCACATTGGTCCCAAGGTGGACCCATATTTTAACCCATATTGGACCAACCTTAATCCCGGTTGCACTTTCTGGGGTGGGTCCCATATCGGTAGCCCAAACGGAACACATATGTAAACCCTCAAGGGGCCCATATGGGTCCTGTCTGGGCTTGCTTGCTGGGTTATTGTTACTTGTGAATATACATAAAATAGGAACGATTAAATTGTGAAATACAACAAGATAACACATAAGTCACCAAACAAAAAGCATACAAAATTAAATACACACAACAAAGCAATATGTATGAGAAAAAAAGAAAAGAAAAAGTAAACATAAAATAAGTGTTGCATTTCAGTATAACATGGATTATAGTAAAGCGACTGTACTAAGTTTATCTCGACCATAGTAACAATAATTGAGAAATGATTATTTAAATGTTTGTTGTTTGTGTTTGACATGTTTTCCGAACAAAACAAAGGGCCAAATTATAACTGGTAAATTAAATTTTACCTATTATTTATTAATTTCACAATCTTAAATATATATTCACGGAGATACGCAGTAACTTAAACAATTGAAGTAATTTTATTTTCTTCATTTGTCAACATTAGCTTCATTAAATAGTTACATTGTATTTAAATGGTAAATTGATTAACTGACTACAACCAACTAGCTCATCAACATCTGACCATCAACAACGGACACTTGATTTCAAAAGCCCACTGGCTTATTAATATCTGGCCAGTAGGGTGGAGCTTAAAACATCAAAAAATTCAAAATCAATTTTTTTTTCATAGTCTTACCCCCCAAATATGTTCTTTATGATATAGAAACACTGTATGGAATGTTTGTACAATAAATGCCTATGTTTAGGGGTAGCTTAAGTGCCTCAAAGATTACCATATTTATAAAACAAAATACAACAAATTACACGACTTTTACGAGCATCACTCTAAATTTATTTTGAACAATTTAGTAATTATTTTGAACACAGTAGAAGTGTTCTGACAACTTATTTTAATAAGAATGTGGTCTATTTGCTGTATACTTTATTGGCATCTACCAACAACGATCAAGATTTGAAAAAAATACAAAGATTGAACTAAAGTTTTATTTAAAATTTAAAATCCTCTATCTCTCCCCCCATCACTTTGGGTAGTAAGTATGTAAAAATCGAAGTCTGCTCTAAATGACAGAACTAGGTTAAGTTAACAAAACATTGTACATGTATCGTATAGCAGTAGGAAACAGCTGAACATATGAGCAATTTTTACAAATGAACATGTGCATGATGGAATGTGAAACAGGCATCTGGTGACTGGTAGTCCGACTAATTTGGGGAGTCATAGGTCAACTGATATCAGATGCTCAGGTTTGTGATCAGCCCGGATGTGCCCCGTGTAGCGACAGGTGTCTGTATTGGCTCGGGCTGGCTAAGTGGTTTCGTAACAGACGGTTACGCGCAGTGTCAGTGTTCTAGGCCTGCAAGATGGAGTAGGAACCTCGAGTTGGGTAGGCATAGACCTGTGAAGTCGGCATCAACAATCAGTCTGGACAATCTACATACACTGGGATGTATTTATGTAGAATTATCTGGTAACGCAGGTTTACACGTCTGGAACCATCATCTCTAATAACATATTGGTCATACTGGTGTACCTCAATAACAACGTTTTGTATGCAGAGACAGTTTCTTCACGTATTGCATGTGTCTGTTCTGAAGAGCCTCTTCTCTTGCCATTGCTGTGAAACCCCACGTCTCATGAACATTGTACTTGCCGGGTGGGAAGGGTATAACATCCCTGATAGATTTTCCAAAATTACACAAAGCTGGGAAGAGTTTTGTGATCGGATCTGGTGTGTGCATCGCACGTAGAAATCGTTGAAAAATATGATGGTTAAAAATAAACAAATCTGCATCAAAATAGTTGTGCGCACAACATGAATACCACAGCCCCCCCCCCCACGCATGTTAGAGGCTACGCATCTTATTAGCGTCTGCATCTATGCTATTTTTAGATTGATTTACACATATTTCCGGAATACGCAAGAATAGCCAGACGAGTAATAAATGTAATAACAGTTGAGTTCGTTGTTATAGACAAGTTTCGTCTGGTTACAACTAACATTCAAACACAAACAAGACAGAAAAAGAAATCTCAGTAAATAGCTTTCAGAAAAAACTTCTTTTCCAGGAACAATCCAATTCATACTATGTAGAATACTTAATAAATTACTAATGAAAGCATAGTTTTTACAGGTCTTACTATCACGAGGTTATACGCCGTGGTGACTATTGTAAAATTAACGTTTCCAAAAATCAAGGAAATAATCAGTCTGCACAAGAACCTATACAAATATATTGACGACAGTATTAATCAAAACGAGAATAACATCAGTTCTAATTGCTCGCATACAAAATGTTAGAATTTGTATTGTGCACGAAAAAGAAATCGCAATAAACCGACGCTTATATATAAAGTTGTATGACTTTTGATCTTAACGTTTAATTACCTACATTTATAAATTTGTCAACATATAATTTTATTATATAGTAACACACTTATGTTTATGATAAACAGTAAATTTTCATGACATTTAAACACATTTTTAAAAAACAAACAAACTGGGAAACAATTCGCGATATATTCTGGCAGCTTTCGTTAAAGTATTGTCAGGTTATCAAGAAAGTCAATCATGGCCCTCTGTCGGGGCTGTTATGCTAAGTCTTTAACTTTTCGCGAAACCAAGGTTTTCACGAAAAGTCAAACTATTTTTTTAAAGAACATTTAAAAACTTTTACGAAAATAAGAAACATTTGCGAAACAGCTTGATATCAAGTTGCTGTCGTGTGCATTTGAGGGCACTAACGATGCATGTTCCATTTCCAATTGCGACCGTAAATAAAGTGGAGAAAACAAATCTGCTTATTTTCCTGAAATGTTGACAACTATTTTTGAATTGTCTTGCAAATTACACGAAACTTATCTGGTTGTCTTACGCAGAAGTTTGCTGCCTGTAGAATTGACCTCAAATTATATAATGTAAATTAATCTCTTATTAAATGTTGATCTTGAGAATGAGTATTTGCTTGGGCAACTGGGCCTGTCCTGTCCTGACACTGAATTATTACTGTATTATCAATGGATGTTAATTATAAAGCTAAAAAAAGCCTCGGTCACAACCGCGTTGCGTCGACCTATCGTCGGGCTTTCGTCGAGGTTTTTGTCAAAAACGTGCGTCGGACCTACGGCGCCCGTGCGTGTTTTCTTCGATCGCAAGGTGGCCGCAACAACCGCAACAGACATTAGCGAAAGCCCTTAAGTTGATGCGTCGGCCTTGCGTCGATCACACATTCTGCGGGCACCTTGCGAACATCGTGTGATGAACATACAGGCACTCTACGTAGTTTGCTTCGAAATTTCCTGTAGCAAGCATGCAAGGTGCTCTTGCGGACGTCGCACGACTTCCTTGTGTAGTACTTAGAGAGAGACAGAGAGAGGGTCGAGCTGCAACAACACTGGTCCTGCTTGGTCTGTCCGCACGATTCCGCAGTAACTACCAGATCTTTTCAAGACTGTCAGATGCACTAACTTATACAAGACCCTTCGCTGCTAATGTCCTCTCGGGACATCTTCTAAGCATTAACTGTAAGTTTCGTCAATTTAGACACATATGAAATCATCTATTTTAGTTCGACTGCTTAGTAAAAACAGGGCCTTCTACTTGTGATATGCGGTGAGATCTTGTTATATAATGGAATAAACCTTTCAAATGCGAGATACATTTTCTATGTGCAGTTTTAAAGGGACGTATTCACACATTTTTGTATTTTTGAAAAATATCTTTACTTCAAAAACCAAAGCGTCTGGAATAATCTAAAACAAATATTATTTTTAAAAAAAAGTAAATTAAAAATATTGCCTTCGCCGGGACTCGCAAATAATGACGTAATTTCACAGTTTTGAGCCCGGCATCGATGGCGGAACGTTTCATTTACTGTATAAAATCGGGACCCCAAAAAGTAGTCTCTCACTCTGAGTGATATAGGTATATGCATCACTGATATTTTTCTATATTTCACTACTTAGCATTAAAAAAATATCTTATTCATGAGTGTTATTTCTCTTGTTTGTAAAAAATGAAGAATTTCTTTTTAGGATCTATAACAAAATTTTTGAAAATTGTCGATCTGTTAATAGGTCCCTTTAAGGCGAAGTCAAACACACGTACTTTGTTTTTCGGCATTAAGACGAAATCCGTTTCTTAACTATTACAAGGATGAAATGAAGATAAAAAGTATGTGTTCCTAACATTTATTAATGACTAATAACGTTTTGTTGTGAATTACATGTGTACGTTAATGGATTTAAATGTATCATAATGTAGTATTTAACTCGACGGCATTAACACGTATTATTATATGACCTATAAATAAACGGCTTCCCATTGGTCCACAGCATGACTGGCAACATTAAATATATCTCATATTCAATGGACTTTTCGGGTTTTCCCAGTCATATTCAATGGGCTAAAAATAGCTAGCGTCGTTTCCAGACGTTACGATAATGTTTGCAAAAACGCAGCCTTGATACAGTAAGTGACGTCACTTACAACAAACAGTTCGGTTTAACAATAACAACGACTCTATTTCGGAATTCACGTCATTTCAGTATAAGTGCTTTTGGCGCACATTTCACCATTTTTAACGAAAAGTGCGTGTAACGTCAGTAAAAAAACAACTGATAATTTATAATGTTATAATAAAAAAGTTGTTGACTAGAGGGCCATAGAATATGACTGATATTCACTGGCATAAACACATATTGACATCTGCTGCGCCTCGGTCAATATGACTTTCTACAAGTGAATAACAGATCATATTCAATGGCCCTCTAGTCAATAATTGTATATTGTTCTGCTGAACTGATTATGGAATACCTTTATTAATTTATACTAAATTGGTGAAATGATGACTGTGACATTTTTGGTGTTTTTATTCATTCGTAAACATGTACATTTTTTCACTTTCTCACTATCCATCCAATCGATATACTTTTTATACGGTATTCAAGCTGGTATGTTTAAGTTTGCTTCTTTTGCAGTATTAAGTCGACGTACACGATTCGTTATTTTTCAGTATTAAGGAGAAATGCCTGTCTATTAACGTGCTTCTATTGCAGTATTAAGTCGACGTACACGATTCGTTATTTTTCAGTATTAAGGAGAAATGCCTGTCTATTAACGTGCTTCTATTGCAGTATTAAGTCGACGTACACGATTCGTTATTTTTCAGTATTAAGGAGAAATGCCTATCTATTAACGTGCTTCTATTGCAGTATTAAGTCGACGTACACGATTTGTTATTTTTCAGTATTAAGGAGAAATGCCTGTCTATTAACGTGCTTCTATTGCAGTATTAAGTCGACGTACACGATTCGTTATTTTTCAGTATTAAGGAGAAATGCCTGTCTATTAACGTGCTTCTATTGCAGTATTAAGGCGACGTTCATGGCAAGATTCGTTATTTTTTAGTATTAAGGCGAAATGCCTGTCTGTTAACGTGCGGGTTAAATAATGTTATATACACAGTGCATACGTATTAGTTTCTGAAAAAAAATCGAGAAGCTGAAAATACGACTTTTGCGGACAAAAGGCGAAGGGTATTTATTCTTTAATAATAAGAAATATTGGCCGGCTTCAACCTTATATTGGTGTTTCGGTCACTGATTCTATCTAACTCATACTAGTACGATCGTTTTAATAAATCCGATCGTGATACTATTTCCTCTTTTAGTGTTTAAATTTTGAACTGCAAATTAAAGAGTGGCATAGTTATTTTATGTCCCTTTAGTTACCCACTAATAAAAACACGTTTTATATAACATAACTAAACGTCGACATCGACAAACACAATTTCTCTTATCGAATAATACAAATATATATGTTCTGCCAATACAAGATCCGTTTATCCTACAGCAACGGCTACATTTGGTTTTGAATGAGTCATCAGAAGATCTGTATAAACGCTGTGTAAGGATGTATATAATAGCTCGCTGCGCAGCGAAGAATTATATTAGTTTTAAATCTCTCTCTTTATACAAGTTTCTGAACATCTATTATTATCAACATTATTTATAATATTGTTTTTTAAATATACTGCTATCCTGAGAATCAATGGATGGTTTTACATTATAATTTTCGTACAAAATCGTGCAGTCTCAATTTAACAATTAACTTACTAATTAGACTAATTGTAGATATGCTCAGTAAGATGTCAATACCGTCATGACAAAACTAAAACAAACTATTAATCAGTTTGAATTGCATGTATGTACATGTAATAATAACAGGCAAAATGCAATTCATGACAATATACCCACGACGAGGTATTTATCAATCATATATATTTGACTAGAATTGTTTGATTGCATGTCTTTCGTAGTTTTTTATAACGAAAATAAGTTGTTATGTGAATTACATATTTATGTTAATGGTTAGTTTTCTTGCATGCAATATTAAGGGGAAGTCGAAGATATGGGTTTTTTTCGGAATTAAGACGAAGTAAATGCAAGAAAACACACCATACAACCTCTGAGCTTGTATAAACTAGGAAACATTTAAAACTTTAAAATTATGTCACAAAAAATGTAGTTTGTTTATAATTCGTTAAATTGTGTATGTTTATGTTTAGAAAGATTTACTTCTATGCGCAAATTAGGCGGAAATAGGGAACCTCAAGGCGAATTAAATTTGTCATGTAGTGTACTGGAAATTATATAAAAACACGAGCGACGTTTATTTACTTTGACAAAAAAAACCTTCTTGACGTTAAACAATCGATACAGGTTGTGCAAAAATAACTGCGTAGTGTTATAATTATCATTTGTTACGTTTAAGTAAAAACCGACACTGGGTCACCGAACGTTTGTAAGTTCTATATTCAATAAATTGCATGCAACTATCACGAATTCTTAGTTTGTGACATGAGAATTTTTTCAGCTGAGTAAGAAAAGGTGATTGGGTGGATTGCATTTTCATTAAACATATGGACTCCTCATCTTTTAAACAATCATATAGATATATATAGGATCTGCCATTTCATACCATATATTATTAAACGAGTTCAGGAATAGTAAGCGAGCCTTTGGCGAGCTAACTTAAGAAATTCCTGGACGAATTTAATAAAATATGGTATAAAATGACAACGAGTGTCAGATCTTTTTATCACATGCTTTTAAACGAAAGAAAAGTATAATTTTACCATAACATGTTGATAAATCCTAAAAGTTGTGTATTTGCATGACGTCATTTCATGCTGACGACGTCATTTCACCAAAATAACGACATGCCATTGGTCAGTGAAAGAATATCTAGCCAATGAACACGTTTAGAATGTTATCTTACAGATGTGTAAGATAGAAATATTCGCAATGGTTGTATTATACAGGAGACAAGGTATAGCATGTGATAAATGGTGGTATTTTACCACGTCGAATAATTAAACACTTTAAAGCTATACCATCTTATTGAAAAAAAACTATGCTCGATGTTCACTTGTATTATCTGAAGCAGTAAGTTGTCAACATCAGTCACCTAGCAAACGTCTAGAGTCATTCGATTATAACAAAATACAAATGTGTTTGGTGTTTCTTTGTTGTTTTCATTAAAATGATGTGCTGTGTGAATTATATATGTAAGCTGTTGCGACCATTGTTTAATATGCAGTATTAAGGCGAAATTAAAAATACGTTTTTGTCAAAAAAGCGAATGGCGTTTCTTAACTATCACGCGGATAAAATGATAAATCATAACGGTCCCTAATATTTATCAACGACATATACGACATGTTTTGCTGTGATAAAATAACTATTTGGTGTACAGTACAAGGTTTGAGAATTATTTGTTTCATTATACAGTTAAAAACTCGAAACCGAAAGTTAATTTTTGCTGAGTTACGGCGTATTATGAATGCTACTTTTGCAGTATTAAGGCGAAGCACACGATTCGCTATATTTGCGTACTTAGGCAAAGCAACTTTCTTTTAACGTACATGTTAAATAATGTCATATACAAATTAGTTTTCGACAAATAATTTTGCCTTGAAATTTAGAACATTTTTATAATTGTCTCAACTTGAGATATTAAAGCATATGAACTGAAGCGCTTATTCCATCGTTTCGCGTTGCAAACGCTTCATAAGCATCACAAGATTATCAATAGTTCAGCGGTACATAGAAATGTATAGGTACAGATCTTTAACTAAGCATAACTTCATTATCGTTTAAAAGAATTATTAGGATGAACAGATGAATAAGATCTGTGTCCGTCTCAGGGATATTGATTTTTAGGGGTAATAAAACAAGGGCCATACAAGTAGAAACTGAGGGTTAATTAAGCCCGATTCCACATCAGAGTATTCGCAATGTAGTTTCTTACCAATTTCATAAATAGAAGATCACACAAACATTTAATTAAATTTCTTAACATGTTTAAATAATTATTTGGTGTACTTTCAAATACAACTAGGGTTCATGTTGTTAAAAATATCCACTTTGTCTGTTAAATCCAATTAAAGAATAAAATCTAGTCTTTATACGAGGATTTTTGTCACATGTCTTAAACTATCATCACAACAAATAGGTAAATAAGTTGGATTGGCGTATATGCCTAAATATGTTTGATAAAATTGTAATATTAAAAATGTATTTATGAACATATTTATTTTGAACGTTGAACTCCATTGAAATGTGAAATGCACACTGTTTATTATATATTTTCCATTATAATGTTTCTCTGTATTTATTTATTTTTCTTTAAATTTTCTTCAGAGTTTACTATTTTGCTATACGGATTGTTTTTGTTTGATTTTCAAAGTTTTTATAATGACCATTTTCAAGATTAATTATCTTATGACATGCACTAAATATTCGTGTGTGCCTGTTAGCTGTAAGTGCTCTGAAGCCATTTTGAAGAAACATCATCTGCTGCAAGTTTGAGTCTTTTTAAGCTATGGCCTTACAGAATTCTGAATATTTTGACAAACATTGCTGCAATGTATTAATTTAAAACAGTAGTTTAGAAAATCGAGAGCACGCATCGTATCACCTTCTTTTGACTCAGTGGGCCACGAAGCACTAACAATCAATTAATTCTAACTATTACGCTTCGTCAGTTATTCTGCAGATTGACTTGTTAACTGGCATGTATATAATTCTGTTATATAAACAGCTTGAAAACATATTTGTTTGTTTCTTAAAAAATAACTTTTATTATGATGTCGTATACTATTGAATAAAAAGCAACATTATTAAGTTTAAAGGAGGGAAATTGAATTTACATTCAAACAAATGATTCCGTTTAAAAAAATGCACTCATGAAGTACATGTTTTACTTTCTTTTTTCGCCAACAACCTTTCTGCGCTGTCAGCGTTTTGCTTTTATAAATTCTGAAAAGCATGAATGTTGTATAACATAACATTACCTCTTCAAATGAAAAACATGTAAATAACAAATAGGCATGTCTACATTTCTCATTAAATTTTGCTGAAATGATTGCTTTTTTTAATTATTTTATTTTGAGTTTGGAGTTTCTTTCAGTTTAATCATAAAATATTTTGATGTACAGTTATCGTCAGGGAATCGGGCGGTGCCTGTATATATACCGACCGGCTCCCGATTTGTCGGGCTGCGGCCGGCCGACTAACATTGACTTACTTAGACTGTTTACCTTTTGTCAATACATTTTAGTTGCAGTCATCTACAATCCTACGCGGCTACCGTCCAATTCACATATTCACCGCACGGGCGCTGCCCGTTGCTCAAACTGCTTGTTCCCCATGTCAGCCAACGAAAAATGTTTGAGTTTGAGACCACGCGAGGCAAAAAATATATAAATCGCGAGGCGCCTTTCAGATTCATAAATTGCCGATGCTTTATCGTTCGTGACCTACGCATTAGTTTTCTCATCTGTGACAGAATGTTTGAAAATTGTCAGTTCGTCAAGCTGTGAAAAGGTCCCTTTGAGTTGACTCTTTAGTTTGATTCTTTTGGTGATTAACAGCCGAAAAAACGTTGTTTGCGGACATAAGGCGAAACAAGTTTTTTTTTCCAATATCATCAAAATTGTGAAACTTCTTCAAAATCCCTTTTATCTGGTCTTTTAGCATTGTTTTTCTAAAATGGCTGTTATACTACATTTTGTACTGTTTTTTATATTCAACAATGTCAAGTTGTTCATTAGAACTGCATTTGTATATTCATGCTTGTTTTGCTTTTATGCAGTATTGATGCGAAGTAAAAACTAGGTTTTGGACGGAATTAAGGCGATTTAAGTTTCTTCATAAAATATGTAACGGTTGTAGCATACTTTTACCGAAACATGTTAGTTATTTATCGAGCCCGCAATGTGACCGACCGTTGGTATGAGGCTGATTTGCATTTACACTTTTATTTTCTTGCATTGCAACTCTTTAAATTGTGCTTTGTCCACAACTCGTAAAATATATATGTTCATGTGAATTATTTAGATTACTCAATATCATTCATAACAAGCATGAGGCGGTCAGATCGTGTTAATTGTACGGACATTACAGAATGATGGAACTAAAAATGGATTTCCATCGTTTCGTGTTTTTTTAATGATCTTAATTTTATAATTAGAACCGCAGTATAATCGGAGTTTACTATTTTATTAATTGTATCATACATACTTACTTTTATTTAATGTAGGGTCTCTTTCCTTCTTTTACACAATTATATGGCGCCCTACGGTGCTTTGCATCATTGTTTTTCTTGTACCATATTTACCCATAACGTGGCAACTTTCCACAATGCTGATGCCATGGAAGTTTCTTAGACGTCACGTGATACTTGTTTAGCGTGTATGTCGTTTCAACTTTAGCGCTTTCATATTTTTCTTGTGCGCGATCCAAATTTGCAAGCTTAATGTGCAATGAGTAGCGAGTGTATAAATTAAAACTAAATTTCAATATTTACTTACTTACTATTTATTATACTTTTTATTCAATATTTACTTATTTACTATTATTTTTACGTTACTTATTGCACGGTAACCTTTCATATTAGATTCTGCCCACCAGTTACCGTTATATTTTATTTAGTTAATACCGCAAAAAAATAAAACTCTCCGAAATATGGTATAAGAACAAAATGATAACATACACATGCAACATGTGTGCTTGTATCAACTTGGAGTTCGTATCAGCTAGGACACATTAGGCCGAAAATAAAATATTGTTTGTTTCCCCTACCGCGACCCATGCTAATGAAGGGTGGGTCGGTAGGTCGGAAAAAATATTTTATTTGTATACACAATAAGTCATTTTCATTCATGTTTTCCTTATGTTCGAAATGTTACGTTAAATTATTAATTCTTAATAATTTCGTTGTAGTAGATTCATAACGTTCTGTATATTTACGTAATACTATGTCCTAAATGCGTTACTAACAGCGTTCTGCTTTGGATGCCCGGCAAATTGCAACGTCACGCTATTACTCCTTAGTTTTAACAGGTTTTTATTGCTAACGTGCTTGTTTTTAACGTATGTTATTGTTTGTTAAATTTTGATAAATTATTGTTAGGTATTTAGAACATAGTACTACGTAAATAAGCAGAATGTTATGAATCTGCTACAACGAAAACATTAAGAATTAATACTTTAACGTAACATTTCGAACATTACGAAAACATAAATGAAAATGACTTATTGTGCATACAAATACAATATTTTTCCGACCTACCGACCCACCCTTCATTAGCATGGGTCGCGGTAGGGGAAACAAACAATATTTTATTTTCGGCCTAGTTGGTTGACTAATCAATATTATGTATACAAGTGAAAATTATATGATGCTTCATTTTTATCATATTTTTGACAAGTTAAACGTTGTATGGTGACATTTTTTGGTTTGTCACCAGTTATTTTGTAATTACTTCAACAACCCGTAATAACATTGAACATTCTAGAAATGATGGCGTATATAGACACAAACATACTGCGTCATCATCAGGAATATAAGCTGGAATATTTTAAACCGGATAATAGCAGAGCTGATACTTTAGTTATCATTTCAAATCGATGGAAAGTTGTCATGTGTACTGCGTATACTTTGTAATTGTCATTACCGTATGTGCTGAGAAATAAAACTGTGGTTACATAGTTATTGCTCATTGAAGCCATTCACCTTCATGCATGGTCCTATCTAATATGAAAGGTTTTTAATGCTTGTAAAATAATATTTCTTGCATTTTCAAATGAATTTTTTGCTAAAGTGTCATTACCGAAACGGTCATCTCCGCAACGCTGTTAAAATGTGGATAAATAAAACATCCTTGATTTAAGGCTCAATTCATTAAATGGATGTTTTCTTTCAACATAATGAGTTAAACATTAATAAAAAGTACATATATCCATTATATTTGACTGTATTTCATAGCCGATGTCATTTCCGCAACGGTATGTTATTACCGAAACGAGTTGTCATTACCGCAACGACATAATTTACCTACACTATTTGCAAGATATATAGAGTAAACACAATACATTCTTGAAATTATGATAATCAAAATCAACTACTTTAGAAATGCAAAGTATATAAAAAGCAGTAAGAAATTATAATAGCTCCTTTTAGCATTTATTCATAAATATGTCGTTTATTTTTAAACAAAATAAAAAAAAAACGAACTAACACAGTATTTTTGTTTTAATATTGCATATTTTTATAAGCAATAGAACATTACTATGTGTTAACGTGATGCACAATTAAAAATGACACTTTCGTGCAAATCCAGCTAATTTTTGAACTTTCTGTCATTTAAACTGACCAACAAATATAATATTGTCCTAATATTCACCAAATATAGTATTGTTTGGTATTTTATTGCTGTGTTTTTTATTATTATTTTTTATTAAAAGTATGTATTATGTGAATTATAATGTGTACGCTATTGAGTACTGTTTCATCTGCAGTATTAAGGCGAAGTCTAATACATTTTGTACGGCATTAGGGCGACTTGCGTTTTATACCATTTACACGGATTAAATGATGGTTTCTATATATTCATCAATAACAGATATTTGACATTGTGTTTGCTGTCATAAACAATATTATTTGAATTTCATTTTTAGATTTGAGTTTTTTTTTGTTTCATTGTGCAGTGTCACACTAAAAGTCGAAAGCTCCCTTAAGTAGAGTTATGGCGAATCATATTTGCTACTTTTGCAGTATTAAGGCGAAGCACAAGGATAGACATTTTTAGGCAAACTTCCTTTCTTATAACCTGCAACGTCGAATGATGTCATATACACAATACATGTTAGGTTTGATAAACCTTTCCCCTTAAAAATACTTTTCAATTTATACAATTTAAAATCATTCAAACGAAAGCGTTCAATCTATCATTTTTTTAATTATTGCTCGTATTGTCATCATGTTATGCATCAACTGAGCGTTGAAATAAACTTGTGAACTTGTACAATGGCTGTCCGGAAAGTCCGTTCACAACCTAATTTATTGACATGCTCTTTGCTATGTATTATTAATTTATGTATTTTCTTAAACAACACTATATCGTTACTTAACACATTAAAAATAGTTGTCATGCATTGATAAATAGAAAACTGGTATTGATTTGAGTGTATACACATTCACATCTACGGAGCAGTGTAATGTATTAGTTTACGTCAATATCAACGTCAACATTGAAGTTCATTTACATCGGCATGCATACCAAAACCTCTTGACATACGAAGTATATTAGGTTCTTTCCAGTGACACCAATTATCACCCAAGACGCTTTAGTTCTCCTATACCTTGATACGAGACATTGGTCAATATTACATGCTACCGACCAATATTTTTATATGGCCATCAAGTCACTTTCTGCTTTATTATATGATCACTATATCCACAAAATACAAATAGTTGACAATGCATGTAGTTTCTGGTTTCGAGCAAGTTGTTAATAATTGAAAATATCTGCATTGTAGAAGATGAACACATACAAAGAGCATGCTTGAAATAAGCATTTAATACACAATTAACTGTACAACAATAAAACAGGCAACAAAATCACGGGTCGTTCTTTCATCACAATAACACATGTATAACTAAAAAACTTTACGGCATTTAATGTGTGTAATGGTTGTTTCCCTTCACACATGTAAAGCACGCCGATTGTATAAAGCGCGGAACAAGGGCCTGCTATTAATAGACCAAAATATAACGTTGGGAAAACCGGAATTTCATTCAATATCAAATCGGTTTGCCGACCACTGCCAAGACCAATGAAATTGTGCTTATTTATAAATTGTATAATAAAATGCGATAAACATAAACAGCAAAATGCCAAAAAGATGATGGTATACCGATTTTGACAGCTAGTGTGCGTTTTTGACAAGCTAATGCAAAATGTAAAATTTGTAAATGTAAAAAAAAAAATGTAAAAAATGCCACAAAAAAATATTTATTGGTAAACATTGTCAAAACACTTTACAATTTAGTTTTAAGTATTCGAATATTTCAAAAATTTTCGAATAGGTTTAAAATTATAACATTACAAGAATAATCGAATATTTGTTACCATCCATTGTTTTATGTGAACTGCATTAGTATCTTAATGCTTATTTTGCTTTAATGCAGTATTAAGGCGAAGTCAGGCATATTTTAAAGCATAAAGACGATTTTTTTTTTAACATAATGAATGAAGTTTGAATGAAATGATAACATACATATGAACTTGGCAACGTGTAACAATTTTACATTATGTTACAACATAACTACCGTTTGTTTATAATTGGTTGAATAATGTATTTTTATGTCTAGAAAGATCCACTTCTATGCCCAAGTTTAATGAAAATTAGGCGAATAATGTTTTTGTGGGAGGATGTGAGTGAGTTGGTAAAACAGTCGTTCGTGTTTGCATTAATTTGAAAAGCAAACAATACATCGGTACAATTAAGCAAACAAGCATTCAAAAAAGACAGAGACACAACCAAATTGAAAAATAACATGGCGGTAGCGGTTCAGTTTTCGCCGTCGTGGTTCGGTTGGTTTAACCTGCATTGGTTTGGATCACTCTTCGTTGGTCGCTTCTATACCGATTTCAACAGTTTCGTAGTTTCAGACTACATGCAATGCGACACCCTGATATCTTGAATCACGCAGTGCGAAGGGTTATTTGCAATCAAACATGCGTTACAAGTACAAAGACTAGCCCAGATGACACGAAAAAAAAGTTTTGTTTCGAATTTTAGAATAATTACCTTGTATCATAAAATTTAATAATTTTGTTACATACAAAAGTACAAAACAACATCGCTTAACAGAATCAGCAATCAGGAGCTGTGCTTCTTAAGTCTGTTTTTGTATTGCTAGCATCGCGCATTCACTGCGGAAAGTTTTCCGGTTTAAATTACAAAACGCAAAATTTTAGACACCTCAAAATTTATAAATGGATATCTTTTATCGAAAGGTACTGGGAATGTCAGGAAAGACAGTAATACAAAAAGCAGTGTTAGTAAAACTTTCTGTACAGGGTCTAACCCATAAGATATATTATTAGTTTAAGAGAATAAAAACGATATATTTGAAAATTCGCCCGAAGCCTGGATTTGACGACCATATAGATAAATTATTTTCAAAAAATAAAGAAAAATATATTCATCTTTTCAACGAAGCTAATACTTTTTCAAATAATTGTGTAGGTCACACAGTATGTCCATACAAAAATCCAATGCGATTGCATAAATAGGTAATTAGTAATTAATTACGAGAATTAAGTCACCGGCACCTTAATGGTCGCGCTCGCCTTAAGTCTGCTTTGTTGGACAATTTATTCGCCCTATGGTCACGATTACATTTATATATATATATATATATATATATATATATATATATATATATATATATATATATATATATATATATATATATATATATATATATATATATATATATATATATATATATATATATATATATATATATATATATATATATATATATATGTACTTGTAAACGAATAAATAGTGAGAATATATATATATATATATATATATATATATACAAAGAATACAATATACATGGCAATACATAGAAACATATACTTGGTTTAAACCACTATAATATATGCTATGACATGTATAATATTTATGTAGTAGAGAATCAATAAATACATAAATTCAGGACAACAACAAAAGGAAACAAGGAAAAAAACAACGTGGTAAATGTTACAGCATTTATATCCATCAAAATATATCATTGCTGATTGAGGGGAGTGGGTGTATAAAAATAAACAATTTTTCAATATTTTTAAGTTAATACGTGTATTTAATTTCGGCTGCAAAATAATTTTAATATGTTCCTATAGCCCTTTCTTTCTTCAGACAGGTTAGTTTTGTCAATAATTGTGCATGATAAGTTTAAAAGTCTTTTTTAAACCTTCTAATGCGGGGATGGTGTTTCTTCTTTTACAAAGAAAAATGTAACGCTTTATCTCTAGACAAAATAGATTATATGCTTTTTTAGGTGAGCCTAAGATGAATGATTTAGAATTCATTGCAAATTCAGCATCAATTTGATAAACAATATTGTTTACATTGGATAAAAACGCTTGAACAATTGTGCAATCCCAGAAAGGATGTATAAGTGTTTCTGGTTCAGTTTTGCAAAAAGTACATTTGTCAGACTCAACTATTTTCATTTTGGAAAGAAGGCTGTTGCAATCTAATATGTTATGAGTTAGCCTAATTTGGAACCATTGTAAGTAAGAATCTTGTGTGACATCAAATATCCAACTATGTAGAAACTTCCATTCAGATTAATGAATGTTAAATATACTATTCCACTTTTCACGACATGCTGGAATTTCTGGATTGTTGAGGAAAGTTTTATATATAACAGCATTACCTTTTGTACACATAATTAATGACTTAATATAGCTTGGTATTAAAGGAAAACAAGTATCCATTATTTCTGTGCTTGTCGGCAATATGAAGAGATTTTAAATAGACTTGAATATATTTTGTAATACCTTCATATTGCAGGAAATTCACTGAAATTCCAATTCTCTTGCTAAATTCCGATCTATCTAAAAACGACTTATCATTTTTCATAAGATCTTAAACATAATGAATTCCCCGATCATACCAAGCTTTGAACAAAATTGGTTCATTACCAACCAACAACTTGTGATTATAAAAGATAGGTAGTCCTAAACAATCGGTTATAGTAGTTATAACATATTTATCAATAAAATCCATGTATGACTGAAATACATCTGCCCAAAAAGGGTTTTTACATTGTTGTAGAATATTTTGAATATAGACCTTACCAAAATTGAATAAGTGGTTAATATTTACAATAGTATTTCAAATTAAAATACACCACTTGCTATCGGCGCCTGGTAATAAACGCTTAAACCAGGTTAATTTGATACTATTCATGTATGCAACAACATCGAGCATTTTCAATCCACCATCAGTATAATCTTTGACTAGAACTTTACTTTTTATTATTGCTTTACCTTGCCAAACAAAATCATAAAAAAGACTATTTAGTTTATGCAAAAAATGTGTATTTGGTCTTGGTAGGGTAGCAAACAAATTAGTTAAGAGTGGCAGTAACAATGATTTAATAACTGTTATTCTATCTATGGATGTAAGTTCTCTTTTATTCCATGACTTTATACAATTACTTATTGCATCAACTTTGTCTTCGAAATATAAAGATATCATTTTATCTAGGTCAACATTAAAGTTAATTCCAAGTAATCTCAAACAAGTATTTCCCCAATTGAGCTTCCATTTTATTTTATTGACCGTGTACTATATTTTAATGCACCAATCCAAATAACATGTGTTTTTTTCAAAGTTAACCTTTAGACCAGAAATCAAAGCAAAATCTTGTAAAATATCTGAAGTAGATTTGAAAAAGGATTCACTTCCATCCAATAATAAAGATGTGCCATCAGCAAATTGAGAGATTTTATATTCAACGCCGTTAATAAAAATTCCTTTTACATTTTTACTGATTCTTATTTTTGCAGCTAGTATTTCGGCACAGAGAATGAATAAGTAGGGGCTAATGGGGTCTCCTTGACGACACCCGCGTTGTATTTCAAAGAAATTAGTTAAAAATTCATTCAGCTGAACTGCTGTTAAAATTTCAGTATAAAACAACTTTATCCATTTCACGAATGAAGGACCAAAGTTAAAAAATAATAATGTGTTATTAATAAAATCAAAAGATAATGTGTCGAAGGCCTTTTCAAAATCTATCATCATTAAGAGTCCCGGAATATTATATTTTTCAGTGTGATTCATTATGTCATAGATAAGACGTATGTTTTCACCAATAAACCTCCCTTTAACAAATCCTGTTTGGTCTTTATTCACTAATATATCTAAACCGATTTAAGACGATGAGCAATTGAACCTGACGCTAATTTGTATATAGTATTCAAAAGAGTTATAGGTCGCCAGTTTTTTAGAAACTGTTTTTGTTTATCCTGTTTTGGAATGCAAGTAATAATACATTGTTTTTGTGTCACTGATAGTTCACCATTAGTAAATGCAAAATTTAAGGACCTAACTATAAAATGGCCAATTTTATTCCAAAAAACTTTAAAGAAATTTGTTGTAAAGCCATCCAACCCAGGACTCTTATCATTTTGCATAAGTTTAAGAGTATTTTAAACTTCTGGATATGTGAGAAGGCCTTCTAATAAATTTGACTGGTCGCTGTTTAGTTTTGGAATATACGAATATTCTAAACAGTTAGGGATATCAATATTTTTTTCACTTTAGAGTACACATTTTTGTAAAAGCACTCAGTTTCTTTTAAAATTTCGTTTTCATCATATATATAATTTCCATTGCTTGTTTCTAGAAATGGTATAACTTTGTTCATGCAATAATGTCTTTCTAGGCTACACAATAGATTTGCTGGCTTTTCTCCAATGTCGATCCACTCTGCCCTTGATATTATAACATGGCCTTTGATTTTTGCATCTCGAATATTTTGTAACTCCGTTTGCATTTCGAGAAGTATTGATTTGTTTTGGTCATTTATAAAAAAAAATGTCAATCTCTTCTAGTAAAGTTTGTTCTCTATCCCTCCTAGTTTTATTTTTATAAGATGCATAAGATATTGTTTTGCCCTGATTCTCCAAAAGAAGAGTTTCTAAAACAAGTTGATCACTGATTAAAAACTGCATATCCTGATCATTTACAATATTAATGTTATCAAAATTATAAACCGGTCAAGCGTACTGTTTCTTAACTTCTTCATTTTTGTGGTTTATACAGTTTAAATAATCTCTGTCCAATAAAAGTGAGTTGTTAAATTTCCAAAGACCTTTTCCATGTTTGATATCTTGTAAGACTAGATTTAAAGTTATTACAGAGTGGTCTGATCGGTAACTACTACCAATATTACAGCTTCTCACATGTGGCAATAAATCTACAGTAATAAGGAAGAAATCTAACCTTGCTTGTTGTATAGGATTTGTTCTGCGCCATGAAAATGTGAAAATGTTTAGTATTGCCATTTAATTCTCTGAAAGGATCACATAAATGTTTTGTTGAATAAATTCAAGTATTAATTTCCTAGCATTTTTGTTATTGTTATTGTTATAAGATTTATAATTATCATAGTCAAGTTCAGTGATAAGCACTAGATTAAAATCTCCACACCAAATGAGTGATTCATTTCCAAATGAATCTGTGATTTCAAAAATGTTTTTAAAAACATCAGGACAATCTGTATTTGGCCCATTAATAAGGGTAAATTGTCTTGATTGGTAAGTTATGTCCAACACAACATAATTGCCATTAGTATCACAAAACGATTGAGAAACTTTAACATCTAAGCCCTTTTTAAACATAATACCAACGGACTTGCCGATACTAAAGTATACTTGAGAGTTCCATAACGAGTGCAAATGCTTTTCCATATTATAAGTAAAATGCACATCTTGTAAACAATATATATTTCTCTTAAAAAATTAAAAACATCAATTATTTTATGCATATTATTTAAGCCTCTACAATTGTATGAGATAATGTTACATGAGGTCATTAAGATAAATTTTTAATAATGTTTTCATACAGTTTTTCACTGAGTGCCTAATGAACCATTCTCTGCAGAAGTCAGCCATACTTTGATACATATAACATATATTTTTCCACTTAACAACAAAGACTAATGAGATAGTTTGATAAAGCCCACTGTAACAAACAAACTGGTTGAAACAATAACAAGATAATGATAGAGGTATGTACAACAACATGGCTATCATACAATTACTTTCAAATACAGAGGAAACAAAACACAAAATATTAATTAACTGACTTTATAAACATAACTGCAATTAACATCACAATTTTATTCAAAGTAAATTATATAATATATGAGTTTTCACGTTTATCCTAAAAAGAACACACTAAATCTTGGGGATACACACAAGAAGAGTGCAGTTCCCACTGTAGAAAGGACAAAAAAGAGACATTAACAATCATGGAAACCTATACACAAAATGAACGGAAGAACCTCACAAGAAGACCAGTATATCAACAAGTGCAGGTATATGTATAAGAAAATATTCTTAAGACAAGATTTTTCAATTTTCAAAGTAACATTTATGGATATACATGTAGTTTCATTTCTAAATCGTAATATAAAGGGGTTTTTGATAGTTAAAAAATTCACCTAAAATCAATCTTTAATAATACATTAGCAGCTATTACTTTCTTTAAAAGCAATAGTTTACATGCCTTCCACATGATAATAATCTGAAGTCCAGTTAGAGTTAAGGATTAAAGACAAATGCAGCTCTAATCATAAAAACACAATGGTAATTTTCACACGTCCATGCTTTTCACGACTAACTGCACTGATAACAGTAATATCCGTTGTCATAAACTGGACAAGTCAGTTTGAGGGCCGTCTATGAAACATGTTGAACTGTATTGAAATGTGAAATATAAAATACTTGTAACAATTTACGAAAAAAAAATCATTTAGTAAGTTTCTGATCACTAATAAGTTAATTTGCATAGAAAAACCTATCTTGCCTTTTTTATAATTACCTATGTTTTCTCAATTTGTTGTACCAATGTCTTTATTTAATTTTGATACTAGTATAGGTTTATTAGACGACCCTCGAATTTGAAAAACTTTTACTATTACTATAACGGGATTTCTCCATGCGTTTCTCCATTTCTTCCGCGGACTATATCTTAGTCTATGCACATTAGCCAAATACGGACAGTTATCAGTTCCTAATATAGAGGTTGGACGAACACAGTGACGTCACATTTGATGTATAGAACGATTGACGTTCAGCAAAGTATAGATTTTGCAACTGGTTTACAAGCATTTGTGCGCCCACATGGCTTACTGCATTTTAATAACTTTGTCGTGAGATAGCAATTAGACTTGTATAACGTTTTGTTTACTTATTATCTTTGTTTTTCTTGTCAGCAAATAACAGGTGGTGTAACGTTATTTTGGATAAACCGCCGTATGCAAATTAAAGTTTACTGAAATGTACATACAATGCTTGACAAACAATGTCATCCGCAATAGTAATAGTCCAG
Organism: Congeria kusceri; assembly: GCA_027627225.1. NCBI lineage: Eukaryota > Metazoa > Mollusca > Bivalvia > Myida > Dreissenidae > Congeria > Congeria kusceri. Next base: position 75,566,820 of record CM051029.1, on the reverse strand, counting down.
CAAATTAACAGCAGATTTCCCAATAAGCGTGCAATTAACCAGTAGACAGGCATCAATCGCTCCGCCTTTCTGTTTTTCCACGATTGAAACAATTATCGCAATCATGAGATGGATAAGTGAAGCATACAAGACTATAATTCATAATTAACACCTTGATTATTTTGTTGTCTTGGTATAGATTTAAAGGCCGGCCGTGGTTTCCCTGGAAAACGTTTCTGTGATTGGCAGCTAACACTATTAATCCGTTATAATAATAAATGGGGCCATTTATCACTGACTTTGGAGATTTGGAGGAAAGTTTTCAGCTGGAATACAGGTAATTGCCCAACTGGACACATGAATTAATATTCAGTATAGGAATAATGAAACTCCAGAAACATCAGGAGAGAAACCCTTATTACCATCCGTTGGTCCTTTATTTGAGGCAAGTGACCAATGGCTTATACAATACAGGACATTACATACAACACAACACACAACATAAAAATGATTAAAATTGGGGTCACCGCCTAGGAACGGTCAATGCAAAGCATAGGGGGTTTAAACCAGTTTAAAGGCATACCAGACCTCACACTTAGCCCAGAAAATAATCACTTCAAAGAGAAAATACACAATTTACAACATAGAAATCTCACAACAGACACAACTGCACCATAAATGATTAAAGCTGGGATCACCGCCTTGGAACGGTCAATGCAAACACACATTGGGGGCTTAAACCGGTTTAAAGGCATGCCGAACCTCGCACTTAGTCCAGAATTAATCACAAAACACGCACTTGTAAATAAACTTTAACCTCATAGCATTGCAATTCAAATTAAATAGTAATAAAAGAGAATATTAATTCAATTGAGTTACTCAATGGTTGAATGTTGACCAGAGCAATATAATTGCAACTTTCTGAGGAACGATGAAATGAAGTAAATACAATTACCAACTAAATCCCTTCTTGTTGACAAGATTTCAAGACCTAGCATCATATAGTACAAATCCCAGATCATCGTCGTGCATCTCAGGAAGAAGCCGTAATACGTGGTGTAAAAGGACAGATTACATAGCTGGGTTGTATATGTTTAATATTTATAATTCATATCATTGAACAAGTAGTTTATTTTAACATGGTGTTTGCAGATATAAACTGGATATGTTTTCACTTTTTAGAAATGTATGTACAACATCCTGAAAAATACCAAAGTAGTCAGTAGCCCCAGAAGTGAAAGAAATCCTGTTACATGATACATGTACATTAAAAATGTCGGCACAGTTTTATGCGAGTAAAGTTCTCAGACTATGCATCTGAAGGTGTATTAACAACAATTCTAACATGATACTCGATTATTTATTATTAAACGAAGAACAAAATTATCCTTAAACTACTCAATAAACAACCCCAAAAGTAGTCCCGATTCTGAGCGAAGCGAAGTACATTATAGTTATCATTACAATTGCACAAATATATTTCAAATCATCTTAGAATCGAAATAATTTTCGCATTATCGTTGTTTATCGGCCAATAAACAACCCTTTGTCATTATGATGCATGGTTATTACACAATCGGGCTAACGCCCTCCAGGTTTAATTCCTACGCATCAGAACTCCAAATCGTTGTTTATTGGCCGATAAACAACGAATTTATCGAAAATTAGTTCCTTAATAACACATAAACACACATTATGTACAGAAAGAAGGTAATGATAATGTTTGCTAATATGGTACGGTATAAATACTATTATGTTCACTTTAATTAAAACAAGGCTTTGATACATTGCCAGCAATACAGGAGTCCCCTACCGGTGAAAAACCTACTAATTAAACATTGTGCAATACCGTCGAATCGCCCTTTATCTGTAGATATACTCAGTTTCATATTCAAATCCCATTTGTTACTGCAGTATGAAGTTGTTGTTGTTTTCTATTTTAGTAAAGTTGACCAGACATTCCAGTTACTTTTTGAGTTATGGCAGTACTAAACTGACAGAGGGCAATCATATAGTCCATTATGTGTACCAAGTTTCATGATCATATGTTATATTATTTTCGAATTATTACAGTATTAAGTTTATTTCTATTTTAAATAACAGTCACGTGACCTTTGACCTCAGGTGAAAAATAAAGGGTCGTGCACAATCCTCACCGTGCTCTTTCTATGAATACAAAGTGTCATCAAAGTATTTTCAGTACTTTTTGAGTTATCGCAGGATCTAGGTTTTGGAGACGGGACAGACAGACAGAGTGAGACCGACGGACGAACAGACAGACAGACGCACACAGACGGAGGGCAAACCTATAGTCCAATATGTGTACAAAGTTTCATGAAGTTTCATGATCATATCATATGCAATTTTCAAAATATTACAGTATTAAGGTTATTTCTATTTTTAGTAACAGTCACGTGAACTTTGACCTCTGGTAAAAAATAAAAGGTCGTGCATAATTATCACATTGCTGTTGCTACGTATACAAAGTTTCATCAAAAGTGTCTGTAGTACTTTCCGAGTTATCACAGGATCCAGGTTTTTGGGACGGACGGACTGACAGACATACGGACGAACAGACAGAACGACAAATGGCAAACCTATAGTTTAATCTCTGTGCCAAGTTTCATGGTCATATATTATGTTCATTTCGAATTATTACATTATTCAGTTTATTTCTATTTTTAGTAACAGTCACGTGACCTTTGACGTGAAAAAAGGTCGTGCATAATCCTCACATTGCCACATTACTGTTTATATGTATACCCAGTTTCATCGAAATTCAGTACCTGGCAGTAGCCAGGTTTTGGGGGCGGACAGACAGACGGACGGACAAACATACGGACGAACAGATAGCGAGACACACAGACGGATGGCAAACCCATAGTTCAACCTTTCTACCTAGATCATTGTCATATCTTATGTACTTTTCGGATTATAACAGTATTTAGTTTATTTCTATTTTTAGTAACAGTCACGTGACCTTTAACCTCTGGTGAAAAATAAAAGGTCCTGTATAATCCGCACATTGCCGTTTATATGTATACCAAAGTTCATCGAAATATCTTCAGTACTTTTTGAGTTATCGCAGGATCCAGTTTGTTTTAGTTTATTTCTGTTTATAGTAAGAGTCACGTGACTTTTGACCTCTGGTAAAAAATAAAAGATCGTGCATAATACATTGCCGTTTATATGTATACCGAGTTTCATCGAAGTATCTTCAGTACTTTTTGAGTTATCGCAGGAACAATATTTTGCGGACGGGCGGACAGACGGACGGACGGACAGACGGACGGACGGACGGAGGGCAAACCTATAGTCCCCTCCGGTGAAACACCGGTAGGGGACTAATAGTAACGATGGTAAAATGCCTTCGACTGCATAATTATTTTTTATCTGCAAAATTCACCTGTTGAATTCTTTGTATAGTTACATGTACTATGGGTACTAATATATACTTAGATGTTTACTGTTACATGTCCACTTTAACTTTCTTAGTTTATGGATTAGATGATAATTTACCCATAGTATAACTGCACATATACATTATTTAAAATACATCATTAGTTAATTTAATAATAGTTTAAATGCACCTTACATATTGTCTTTTTTATGAACCGAGGTCGGCCTTTAAAAATATACATAGAATAGTGTTGATGCTTTAACTCACCATTAATGAATTAGATGCAAACATGGGACGGCTCTACCTTATTTGTTTCCGCATGGTTTCTCTTTAGGCATCAAATCTTCACCCCTAAAAAGATTATTTGACGGGCTTATCTTTATGCCAATGACACGTTTGTTATGTCTTATAAATGAAATTTAAAGCTCACCGGTTAACAGCTAAAATACCATAACCAATTAACCGGTTACTGAAATACTATGTGTTGCCATCCCAAGTGAAAAATGAAGTCTCTATCAAAAACATAGTCCCATTTTTTATGTAACAAGGGGCAATAACTCTGGTCTTTCTGGTCCGATCTGGAGCATATTAGACATTGACTAAGACCTTATGGTCATACACAAGGGACACCAATAAAAAAATTGTTGTTGGCAGTTGCGCGACCGACCCACCGAAATATACCCCGAGCGCCCAAACAATTGTTTGGCCATCTAGCGATTTTTTTTACTTTTCGGTACATATTTTCTTTTCGCTGAATGCAATCTTTTAAATGAACCGTAATTAGATTTCTCGACTGTGTATGTTTACTTTTAATTATTTAAAAATGGAATACGTTAAAAAGTGTTTAAAAGGGTAGTTCCACATTCAGTATTGCATGGCGTGACACTTCATTACTGTTTTGGATATTATATCTTATCAGACAGAAAAAAAAGTTAGAAAAAACCTACCTACCTACCCACCTCCAAAATGTTGGATCGCGCAATCGCAAACATACATTTTGTTTAAGAACTGCTCACTTAGTGCAAGGTTGGTCAAGATTATACAAAAGTGTCAAGACAGGCAATGAAAGAGACCAGTTCTGATTTCTGAATGTCATCGCCAACGAAATGGCCCACTTCAGACAGATATCTTACTGTTGCTGACCTGCCAATCGACAGATGCAACACAATAGCCTGTCATGCCTCCTTCTGTAATTTACCTGGCAATCGACAGACCCTATACAGGTGCCTATCCGGCCTACGTCTTTTAATCACCTGGCAATTGATAGGTGCAATACAGATACATGTATGGGTTGAAACTGTATGGAACAATGCTCAAGCTTGTTAACTATGCACAATCACACTTACATAACATTTACATAACACAGAGGTTTCTCCTATCTCTATCATCACATGAGGTTAAAAAAACCAGCCGATTTTCATATACGGTGGTTTGTTCTTTCTTTACACAGTAATTAATACAGTCGCAAGTGACAGCAATAAAGACACCTGTCAGTGTAGATTTTAACATGTAAAACCAAAACAGATCATTGTAATATTATTTTCGTTTATGTTGTGTGTTGTGTTGTATGTAATGTCATGTGTTGTATAGGCAATTGGTCACTTGCCTCAAATTAAGGACCAATGATGGTAATAAGGGTTTTTCTCCTGATGATGTCTCTGGAGTTTCATTATTCCTATATTTAATTGTGTATTAGGTCTTATAAATGATATTAATCTTACCAGTTAGCAGCTCAAATACCAAAACCAATTAACCGGTTACTGAAATACTATTTGTTGCCATCCCTAGTGAACGTCTCTTTCTTTAACATTGTCCGTTTATTTTGCTTTTTCCACATACACAGGCCAATAATTCAGAATAGATTAAAAAAGGAAGATTCTAGGTTACACAAAGTCCATTGTTTGCTAATTTTCACATAAAAAGGGGGAAATAAATCTAGAGTTCCTTGTTATATCACTGCACACAGGTGAGATCTTTTTGTCGTACACAAAGTGAGCAAATAAAGTCAACAATGAATGAAAAGTTATTTATAAGTGGACAGTGAAAGCCAATCGGCAAATTATGGATTTTTTCACACACATTAGGCAATAACTTTGGTCCGATCTGGCCCATATTGAACGTTGACCGACACCTTATGGTCGTACACAAACAGTTTCAAGATTAGACAAAAAATATAACCTCTAGCCTCCACATTGCAATTTTTATTTATTTTTTTCTAACAAACAAGGGCACTGTTTCGGTGTCTGTACCCACATCTAAGCCAGTTTTAGATTATTTTGAAATCCTGTGGCCATACACACGCTGTGCCAGTTTGGACAAGTTCAGATGAAAAATGAACTTTACATATTGCACAAAGCCCATTTTGCAGTTTTCTACTGGAAAGGAGGCAGAACCTCTAGTATTCCTGGTCCGTTCTGATCCATTATCGAACGACATGTTATGGTCATAAACTGTGCACGTTTGGAAAAGATTGAATGTAAAGACTATATCGCGTCCAGTCGTACAATTGTTGACGCATTACGGACGATGCAGAACAGTCCCCCTATACCAATAGTTCATCGAGTACGCAGTGCTCAGGTGAGCTGACAAAAAAATTGAGTCTATGAATTTCTTAAAGAAGTCATATGGTATGTTATGATTCAATTATTCTGCTAAATGCAATGCAGTTTACTTGGGTTGCTATTTGTATCATACATTGGTATTCGGATATCCGTAAAATGTGTAAGCATTACTGCATAGAAAGATATAGAAGCGCTTACCAGCATTTATAAGATGATATAATGGTCGGTTTCATAACAGTTCATTTCTTATTACCTTAATTTTGTGCTACATTTATTAAAGTTTTATACCGTTACTATGCGAATAAACTATTTTATGGTAGCTATAACATTTAATGATTGCCTGTACGAGTATTTAGTACTTGTTACAGAACGTTAATAGTGAGTAAGAATTCAGTTAACGTATGAATGCAATTCACATGTATATAAATGTTTTTTTCTCTATACTCTTGCATATGATTTCTTAGTTATTCAGAAAGACAAAATATGGGAGATACAATTATAAAATCTAGTGAAAAAAAAGATGTATTCTTTATTATAAACAATTGTAAATAAACAAGTTGAGTTTCGTTTTGAATGCAAAATCGACTATACATTTTAATTAGACGGTAGACAAAAGACTATTTTTGCACATTTGAGAGCAAAAGACGTTTCTCTTACTTATGGGTGTTGTGACGGAGTTATCGCTCTCAAGGCATCATTTCAATTATAGGAAACAGTCAATACTTCAGTTGCTATATATACATGCAGACAATGTTGCGCATGACATGGTAATAAGGATGCGGTCAACGGCCCCTTTATGCAAACAACCAAGCAACAGATTAAGTTTCATGCAGTATGTGATTTTTAATATACATATAGATGTGGAAATAGGGACTGAAACTGATTTTGCAATGTCATTAATTAACATGTAAAACAAACATTATCAAAAGTGAAAATTACTGAAAAGGGTATCCGGATCCGATTTTAGTATTCGGATACCCCACTGGTATTCGGATATACGGATATCGGAATTACTCTTAAGCATCCCTACAGTTTGCCAATTGGACTCATATCAATGTACAATAAATAGTATATTAAAGGCCCTTTATTTTATATTGTAAGATAAATACAATCTGTTTAACTCACCTGAGCACGAAGCGCCCAAGAGTGAGCTGTTCTGGTCAGTCAACGTCCGTCATCCGTCCTCGTCTGTCGTCTGCCGTAAAAATACAGTGTTTCATCGATTGTATCTATATTTTCTAGAGTAAGAAGTTCTTCAACAATGTGCTCTATGTGTCCCCCATTTCGCCATTGACACGTATTTCTTTCTTCTGTATCTCCTCTACAGTCTATAAATATCGGAATGTTATAAGTAATTCGACGTTTATGAATCTTGACAAGCTTTGGTTGTGTCTACAAATTCTACTTTCGGTTTCATGAACATCAGCTAACTCAGCACCACTGGACCACCTCAGCACCACTGGACCACCTCATTTCAAGTAATTCCCAGAAAACTAACCAAAATTACAAATTATTACAACATGTAATGCGTATGTGAAGACATTTATAGTTGTGATTATCGCGTTAGTCTTTACACACTTCATAATGGGTTGCAGTAAGAACTCAGACGGGTAAACATGTCAGTTCATAGAGTATCACAGACATATTATTTCAATAACTTCAACTTATAAAAATCCTACAGCCTTTCTTTTTGTACATTAGTTAACAAAACTACGAACGAGTGTTCTTTTATCATTCTTAATGGTAATGACATTGGCCGATTTCTTAAAAAGCACCTTTATCATAAGAAAAAAATACAAAATTGGAAAGTCATACTTACTGTTTACACTATTTTTGCATCACCGGACCACCTCGGAAGTCACCACCGGACATTTTCTTAACACCTCGAAATGAGGTGGTCCGGTGAGTCTCCTAACCGTGTATTGGAAAACCTTTTTAAATACTGTGTGTCAAAGTTTTTCTAAGAATGTGATATGTACTGCAACTTTTATAAACAAATATATAAAGTTGCACTATAATGATAGCTATAAGAATCACAGGATGCCCACATGCATATGCATTGAAAAAACCCGTATCAGATATATTTTTGGATTAGATGTAAAAATTATCTGATTACTGTCCTGGACAGAATTGTTTTTTGAATCTACTGTGGGTCATATTTAATCGCCCATTTGGTACGATAGATGTTTAAGTGGAAATACTGTTTAAAATTTGTTCGTATAGTTCTGGAAATTATAAAATGTGATTTAGTTTATATTATTAAGCAATGCCAACCGCAAAATATACGGCATTTGGAATACTCAAATGAATACAAATCAATGACAAAATACAATGTCAAGATCAAAAGTCTACCAACCGAGGCGGGACTGATTTATTATAATAGCATATATTGTTATGTCAGTGAAACACATCATTTTAAAACTATCAATAAAAGGTACATAATAATTCATCTAATTAAATAGGTATGCATTACCAATGTATTATTCCACATTTTCATTTGATGAGTGTTCGTATATTATACATTACATGAAAATATGTCACAGTCATGAGCGTCATTTTTCTTCGTTAATAATTATGTTGTTTTCCTATTGAAAATAGTGACCATTATATACGACAGTGAGGAGGTTCCTGTAAATATGTAGGTATTAATGAAAAATATACGTTGTTATGGTAGTAACTGTCTGTGTTACTAGTATTAACATTTCATTCTTATTTCTTAGTAAATTACTCTACTTGTCGTCGCAGAAGTGGAATTATATTTCCCAAAGCTATTTGTAGTGTTTAGTTCAGTCATAAATGTTTTTATCTGAGACAATCTGCAGATCATGAAGTAACTAGATGATGGCTGACAAAAGCTGGTGACTATAATTACAATGCACTTGCATTCTTGCATAGTTGCACAACTGCCAGGTGCTTTGTTAAGTAATATGGTGTTTGAAACTGTAGATATTATACAAATGTACATATTTATTCACAAGAGAATACCTCATAGTTGCCGGAATGAAAAACAAGTTTTATCAGGCGAGGCTTAGTAATTGCAAATAAGGCGAGCTTAAGTGATAAGAATGACTTCACAAAATGTTATATTTGGATCAAATAACACTTCACATAAACACTAGGTTATCTGTTTGTCAAGACGACCGACAAATTTTTATCGATGAAAAAAGGGAATTAATTAGATATATATTTCATTTTATGCTGTGTCGTCCTGGGTGAAGATGTGATTGGTCACGAAGGAATATATATATATATAAGGATAAGATGTGCTTTATGTTGGTTTAAACTTGTTCAAAGTATCTCATTTTTTAAACAAAACAGGATGATGGTCTTATCTATGATTGCCTTTACATCAGCATAGACTATAAAGGACTTAAATATGTATTTTTATTTTCACCAAGCACTATAGCAATAAAGGACCAGTAACATCATTTTGAAATCTAATTTTTTTTCAAAGTCCATATATAAACTCCCATGAGGTTGACCTATTTGTGTCAGTCACTTTCTGGTGTCTGGCTGGATTTCAAAATAGTTTTCGCAGAATGTGTTTTTGGGTAACCCTCCAATCAAACAATCATTGCTGTCAGTGGTCCACCGTTGTCGTCTGCCGCCAACGTTTTACTGTAAACATTTGTGAATGCACTGTTTACATTTTACATGTCTTTAGGAGTCACGTGGCTTTATAAATACACATTTTACATATACGCTGTTTGAATAGGTAAAAGTTTTTGGGTAAGCTAGTTTCTCAGATATGACTGGAGGGACTTCATTCAAACTTAAAACACGTATTTCCCATATTTAAAATGAGCCCAAAGGCCATTGTGATAATTCTAGTTTGCATTTTGTCAAAATTATAGGCCTGTTTACACTTTTACATTCCCGCTGGTAGGGTACTGGCGTATATTTTTGATTTTTACTCTAATAAGAGAATAACACTTCATACAAAGGTACCCTAAAGCAATAATTACTTGGGATTGTATTTGAGGTGGGGTGGGTGGTGTCAAACTTAAGGCAACTGTTAATTTTCTGCTCAAAACTCGAGAACAAATTGATCAATTTATATATACTGTATAGCGAGACATTGCATACAATTGCATTTGGGTGGGTGGGGTCAAAGTCACTGTTAAAAAAAACAGGAACTCGAGAAAGAAATTAAATCCAATTACTATCCAAACATTTTTTTTTCATAAAACAAATGCCTCAGACAAGTACAAAAACGTCGAGTGCGCTGTCCTGCGGCAGCTCTTGTTATCTGGACTATTCATTGATGAACTCTTTGTTATTATGTCCACAGCATCTATTGATGTTGGTGCCATGATTGTTCTGTCTTTCGGTTTGCCCGTGCGAGATTAACAAGATTTCACCGTTTCATCTAGCACCTGGATACTTACACAGTTGTCGGTTATGACCAGCCCTATTCCACCCATATCACTCAACCTCACGTTTACCTTAACCTTGACATAATTCTTACTTTTGGAGAAACCATCAACATGTTTCAGCAGCAAGTCCTGAATTTGTTGAGTGTGTTCTTTATTCAATTGCTTACTTTCATATATGTTCAAATTGTTAATTATAATTTCATCTACATTATGTTTCTTATTCAGTATCTCATTTTCAATAACACTGGCTGTAATTCACACAAAAAATAGTTTTCGGTGCAATCACCACACTACTTGTTGTCAAGTTTGAAATATTAACAATCACATGACCAATGCGTCCGTAAGTATAATTCACAAGTCCCGGAGTAATATTCACGAAGTCAGGTAAACCGGTTTCCATAGTCTTTGTTGTTATACATGCAGTTGTCTGCACATCAAGGTTCTTACCTGTGTAGCAATGTATGTCTTTAGACTCGTTTCAACCTAGAATTATCCATGAAGTTTCAGCAGATTTCAACAATGCAATTCTATTATTATTGCATTTAATTGTCCCTAATAAGTATACACCTAAATGCCAAAACAAGTTAAGCCTTTTGTAAAAATTGTTGGCTAAGGTTTTCTTGCACTCACTGAAAATTTTAGACAGGATTTTTGTCGCTAATATAATAGGTGTTTTCAAAGAGTAGTCGGATTTCTGCAGTTTACTAAAAACAAAACGGAACATCCTCCTGGTTTGATTTAGCCTCAACGACCTCGTTGAATCCACCTCTGGACGGCCCTGGAGAACGTCCTCTGGATGGTTTGTCCTCGACAAAAAATCCACTCATCGACACAGAACCGTTATTTATAATTTTTAATATAGAACACAGATTTTGCACGTATCCAACAGTCAGTACATGGCATGTATATTGTAGAACCTGCTGCTCCTTCATCTTACACAAACACTAACCGGGATGTTACCATTGAATGATTGCTTATTCAATTATACCCACCCCTAGTCTATCAGTGCTCTCCGTACTGCGATTTAAGGTGTAAACTTGAGTTGTGTTTAACTCAAAGCTTTTTCTCTTCGACGCATCTATCTACTGTCTTCCACAGAGATTGCCCGGTAATAAAACTGGTAACGATCGTTTTAACTGTATATGAAGAAAGTAGATAATGTCTGTTGGTTATGAAAATTGAGTGTCAGAATTTTCGAGCTGAAATCTCAACGACGCACATGCATGTTCCTCAGTGATAGCGTGTTAACATTCCTTCAAGTTGACTACTTGTTGGGTACACTTTTATGAATGATTGGACTTTTGTAATTGTCATGGAGATCAAATAGCAGTTACACGAAGGCAAATGTTATTTTGTTTAAAACAAACGTCTCTTGTTGTTAGGCTGAATGGTTTGGTGTAGTTAATGTCATACAAGTATGCGTTTTGTCCTTCTTTCTTGCATAATTTTGTAACTCTGGTACTTTTCTACTGTTTATATATATATTTATTAAATGGCAGAAAAGAAGCACAACTTCTTGGGTTCGTTTAATTCAATTATTATTATAGTCAATAGTGGTATGGTTCAGTGAAAACCAATAAATAAGAGTTCAGTCTGCAATTGTTTGGTCGACGACCTGTAATTAGACAACTGCATACGAGTAATATATATAATAACCAGAATACGTTTTGCTGTAACATAATACAATGTATACATTGGATACTTGATTGTTGGTTACAGCAACATGATAACAACATAACACTACATTTTCATTTTCAATGATAAATCGTTTTCAATGATAACAATATATCAATTAAATGAATAAGATAAACCGTATTTCCTGTGTCCAATGATTGACATCATGGCGCCTGACTCATAAACTTAGATATTCCTCTTACACAGCACAAATAACATATGAACACACAGATTTACAGGTGAACAACATATACACACATATAAAACAATACATCATACATTTACAAAATTACTTGTTAATTTATGGAATCAGGCGTTCAACGCTTCATCCCTATCTTCGTGACTGCAGTTGTTGTTAAAGTACTAATTGTTAAACGTGTACAATAATACATGTATGAAAGTGTGAAATTACAAAGCAACCATCTTAAACCACATACGAATTATAAATATTACGTAGCTAATAATCACTTTAATAATAAATGATCCTGACGATCAAGCTTGTGCAATAATATAAACCGAAACATTACTGATACAAATATACATATAATACATACATAAAGTACCATGTTTTAATTAATTGAATGAAGTTAAAAAGATGAAACGAGGTTGCTTCCTCGAATATGTTTTTAGTTCTGGCGCGTGAGCTCGTGAAACGATTCCCTACATTACGTCAAAATACAATACCCTATTTAATAGGTTTCAAACAACTAACATATAACATAATGACGGGAAATGCACCCTGTCACGTAAGACGAACTTAACCTGGAGCCATATTCCAGGAACATCTTAAGTTTATCTTAAAATATTTTTACTTCCAATTTGTGTAAGGTAATATTTTTAAAACTTATAACTTTATTACATAAATTAATGAATCCAATCCCCTTGAAGTAAATAGTAGTTAATAACAAATTGATAACTAGTGAATATTTGGCAGAATTTCATTCAAACATGGAATAAAATGCATAAGAAAAAACAACGATTTTAAGGCTAAGGATAAGATTTCACTTAAGATGTTTCTGGAATACGACCCCTGTATTTAGGATTTAAAACCTCTGTACCAAAATTGTTTGAATATTTCGAGCACATTGTATTGTATAATGTTACACCTGTTCATCTAAAATAATTTAAATGTGTGAAGCATTTTATGAGTTATTATTCGGAAACCATGTTTTAAGGGAAATGATGTCGAAAAGGGGCCATACCTCTGTCAACATTTAGTGGATTTTAACCAAAGTCAAACTTGAGCTGTATTTTATGATGTTACACCTACGTACCAACAATCATTTGAATATATCAAGTATTTCTTGAATTATCGTCTGCAAACCGTGTTTTAAGGAATTTATGTCGAAAAAGGAGCCACAACTCTGTCAATTTTTTAGTGGTTTGTAACCAAAGTGAAACTTGATACGTATTTTATGATGTTACACATGTGTACCAAAAATTATGTAAATATATCAAGCCTTTCTTGAGTTATCGTTTGTAAACCATGAACACCAACAGACCGACGAACCGACATACCGACATGCTCACTCCTAGATAACCCCCTAACTTCATGTGTGGGGCTATAATTAGGATCAAGGTCAAAGTGAAGTTGGATGATATTGCTGCATTAGGAACGGTCATAAGTAACAACTGTGTAAGTATCCAAATGTTGTAGTAAGCTGTGTCGGTGCTATACAAATTTGGTCAAGGTCAAAGTTGTCCTAAAACAACAGACGAAAGAGTAAAATCTAGTTAACCTTTGACGTCTTCAATTACGACCGGAAGCATAGATGCGTCGTATCAAATCACTCGAGCTTTGCACTAATAACTGACTTCTTTATTTTCAAGAAGAGTGAGTGCCATTGTCACAAAATATAGGCCCATCCAGAGAGATTTTGGGGGGTAAATATTCAATGACTAAATGGAAACAATTATGGAAAATGCATGATTATGGTTATTGAGCAAAAAAATAACGCTTAGTTACGTCATTTGTCGTTTATCTGCAATGTGTCGCCATTAGCAAGTATTCCAAGTTTCAGTTCAATACCTTTAACAATATTCAATATATTGGACTTTAAAATTTCACACACAATTCTAAATAATGAAAAAAAAAAGAAATGGCGGCGACGGAAAAATGTAATTCATTGAATAAAGGGCAATAACTCTGGCAGCAGACGGAAAAGTGTGACGGATGGACCAAGTAAACTTGACGTGGCATCACCGCACTATGTTGGTATATATTTATTTAAATGTTCATGGAATTTCACTGTCCCCTCCCGATTTGGTCGGCGGGGGATAACAACTTTAAATGCTTTCTGATATCTTTTTCAACTCAATTTTCCTAAAGGACTACAAATTCTAGATAACGATAAATAGCGCATACCATTTATAGGTAATGCAACGATACTATGATTCAGTCATGTACATTTCATGTAAAGAATCTAACATATAATTAAATGTCCGCATTTTTAATTGCAGAATTCGGAAAGCATAGATATCCATTGAAACAAGAGTAATACATTTACATACATGACATTTTAGAATTGCCCACTTAATTAATTCTAATATCAACACCATTTCTATCAATATTTTTTAATGGTACGCGATTCATTGATTTTGTGATTTTCGCAAAAATAATAAGGTCTTGAGTACTTCGTGAGGTAAAACATTCGTTAAAGACATTTCATCGGTTATATTTCAAAATTATATCAATATATGCCAAAATTGGTCGAAGCCTAAATTCCTTCCGTTCCGATTACCTACACATTACGGTTCTTAATATGTGAAAATTTGAGCGCAATTCGCCTAGCATTTAAAGAGGAGTTGAGTCCAAAACTTTCGGAAAATATAATATTCTATAGTGTGAGAAATGACAAAATTGGTCGCAGCTATAATTATTTCCTTTACGATCACCTACACATTAAAGTTCTTCAGATGTGACAGTTTGAACAACATACTCCCAGCAGTTAAAGAGGTGTTGTGTCCAAAAAATTCGGGTAGTATATAATGTATTGTTGAAAAAATGACAAAGGGCCATAATTCTGCCAACATTGGTCACAGCCAAAATTCCTTCCCTTATGATCCATGTGAACGTTTGAGCGCAATTTGCCCAGCAGTTAAAGCGGACTGGAGTCCACACAATTTCGAGAAGTATATATTTTATAATAGAAACTAGATGTGTCACAGTCATGGATGCCCCCACAACTCATGGTTGGACACAGACGAAGGGCGTGTCGCCAACACTGATGTTTGCCTTCACAAATTTATTTTCATATCAATTATATAATGGACAAAAGACAAAGGGCCATAGCTCTGTCAAAATTGGTTGCAACCAATATTTCTTCCGTTTATCATATTAATCTTGAATTTTTGTTTCAGTATTTAACCAAGTAATTGTTTACCATTGCATTACAACCAAATCTGTTAATATTATGCAGGGGGGATCACTGTTATAGTTTTAGTTAGAAGGAGACTAACAGAGTTCTCTCCCTGGAGTCAAGTAATCTGTTATAGACGTTATTGTACGGTCAGCGATTGTGTTCCGCAATTAATCGGTAAAGAATCTAAAATAAAATACGTTTTAAATCGTTTAAAACCGTTTTTACCCGTTTAAACGGTTTTCGGCGTTTTTCATCCGTTTTCAACCTATTAATTAAGTAATTCACCGCTATTCGCCGCATTTCAGCGCAAACGCTATCTTTAGCCATTAATCGGTACGCATGCGCAGTCGCTCAAAGGCGGGGTTAGCTAATAAAAAGCGATGAAAGGGCGGGGCTTATGAAAATATTTTAAACTTGTCCTTTGTAAGCGATAATGGGGCGTGACAAACTATAGAGGAATAATGAAACTCCAGAGACATCGTCAGGAGAGAAACCCTTATTACCATCCGTTGGTCCTTTATTTGAGGCTAGTAACCAATACCACTTAAAAGGCAGTAATTAAAATATTTATTTATTTATTAATTAATTAATTAATTAATTAATTAATTAATTTATTTATTTATTTATTTACTTATGTATTTATTTATTTATTTATTTATTTATTTATTTATTTATCTATTTATTTATATATTCATTTACTTATTTATTTATCTATGTATTTATTTTTTGTATTTTTATTATTAATTAATTAATTATTTATTTATTTTATTTTATTATTTATTTATTTATTTATTTATTCATTCATTCTTTTCATTCACTCGTTCATTTATTTATTTATTTTTTATTTATTTGTTTATTTATTTTCATTTTATTTTTGTTCATTATACTCTATTGTATTTATGGAATTAATAAATTTAGATATTTAACAGATGTTTAAATACTAAGGTTAAAATGTTAGTTGAAAGCATATTGCATTAATGCTTCTTATTAACTTATTTATTTATGTAATTATTATTTATTTATGTATGTATTTATCTATTTATGTATTTATTTATTTATTCATTCATTTATTTGTGTATTTATTAGTTTAAGTATTTATTTATTTATATTTTATTTTTGTACATTTTACTCTATGTTATTAATGGAATTAATAAATTTAAATATTTCATAGATTTTAAATACTAACGTTAAAATGTTAGTTGAAAGCTTATTTCATTAATGCATCTTTTTCGCCTACCTTTATTCTCCTTTTTCACACATACTCAAGTAATTAATTGTGTCTTTTCTCATACATACTCAGTTGCAATTTTAATACTGATGTAACTGTTGGGGTAATATCCAAAAGTGTGAAAAAGATAAGTTGTCGAAACAGTGATATTTTTAAGGATTGGTAATTATGTAATCAACGACAAGTCAATAATTCCTAACAGTTGCCACGTTTAAAATAATTTGGTACACACATACGGCTACTTCGGAACAGGATTTTTTAACAACAGTCAATCAGTCAATTGTGTATAACAATATTTATAATTGTACTTTTCGTTGCGCTATAATTATTTAAGATTTTTGTGTTAATATTTCTTCCAAACTAGTATTAAATGCTTCCATCCGTGACGTTTTACAACAGTTGATCAACTTAATACGCTTTGTATAACTGTATTAAATTGTGTAGTGCAGTATCCATAGCAGTATAATAATTTAACAAACGCTTGTATTCTTATCTCGGGACTTTATCACTAAATTGCGTACACATTGTAGTGGTGCGTGTTAAATTGTCAACGGTGACCCCAGAATGACTTACTCGAAAAACATGCTTCAGTATTCTCATTAAGTAACTTACTAGTAATATTCTAAAATTAGAATATAACTATAAAGTACATTAGAACATAATATGTTTTAGGTGTTGCCAATTATAACACAGTAAAAAAATTTAGTCATATAAATATAGTAACATACAACCTGTGTTTGTTATCATAAATGGTCATGCATGTAATGTACGAGTCTCTTTGTAGCTAACATCATTGCTGACATTGAATTCAGTGATTAGCAATTACAAATATAATAATATACTACTACTACTACTACTACTACTACTACTACTACTACTATTACTACTATTACTACTACTATTAATACTACTACTACTACTACTACCTTACACAAACTACAAACGGTCCAAACTACTGCAGCCCGTATCATCAGCAGAACGTCTCAATTCAACCACATCACACATGTGTTAAAGGAGCTTCACTGGCTCCCAGTACATCACCGGATTGAATTAAAAATACTGACTAACATGTATAAAGCCTTAAATGACCAGTTTCCATGCTATGTCAAAGAGAATAAACCACAGCGTGTCTTACGCTCTCATAAAGAGTTTCTGACTCTCGTGGTTCCAAAATCCCGAACAGTCGCATACGGTGACCGTAGCTTTGCAACTGCAGCTTCAAAGTTGTGGAATGCGCTTCCAATGGAAATCCGGAACCCCGATACTCTTGACGCTTTTAAAAGATCTCTGAACACCCATTTCGTTTTAAAGATATATTGTGACTAATGTTTATTTTAAAATGGAAGATTACATACGTTATATCTTATTGTGACAGTGTGTGTCCCTCTTTATTTGATTTTATAAGGCACATGAATTTTAGCTTTAGTCCTCATGATAATAATAATATGTCTTATCTTTTTCGTTTTCTTCAAATTAAATTTAATTGTTGTTTTATGTTTTAACACTTTATATTTCAATGTTGATACTATATCGTTCCTTTTAGATGTGTATATGTTTTAATTTTTTATACTTGTAAAGCACTTTTAAACGTACGTAATATATGAAAAATGCTATATAAATCTGGTATACTAAATAAATAAATATAAATAAAATACTACTACTACTACTTCTACTACTACTACTACTACTACTACTACTACTACTACTACTACTACTACTACTACTACTATTACTTCTACTACTACTACTACTACTACTACTACTACTACTACTACTACTACTACTACTACTACTACTACTACTACTACTACCACCACCACTGCTACTACTACATCGGCTGCTAAGTATATTCACCTTATCGTTATCAGCAATTTTCTAGCAGTCCTAACAGAAGACATGCAACCAGAAATGTACTCCCCCATTCTACAACACAACAACAGAAACCTGCCTCAGACTCTCATGAACAACAAAACTGAAGTAGACAGAAACGAATCAGTCACTGAAAGTTTAACATACACAATAAAATAATACATCCATACTTTTGATTATTTACTTTAATTGATCATGTGTGAGGTTCTGGCTCTAACATTGATTGAACTAGCTGAGGAAGATTATTCAAATCAGGATTCATGTAATTTAATGTTTATAACCAATAATGATCAACAACTGGTATTACATTTCCAATCTGACCTGCTACTGAGATCTTAAATACTTGTATGCGTGTTTGGAAAAGATTTACTAAAACATTAATTCTTAATTGAGCTTAAAAGGCAATTTGTCGACCAACAAAGGACAACACAGGAGATGTTCCCCATACCGACAGCTTTACCGATCACTTTCGGTATGCTTAAGGTACGCTAAGGTCAACCATTCGTCAATCATGCAGTACATTCCCGACAGTTCAGAACAATTCTTACCTACGCCTCCGTCAACCCCCAGCTGTATTTGAAATTCAGTGCCTCCAGTCAGCATCCTGCCTGCCTGTCTGTCATTCCCAGCAATCTGATATGGTATGAACAAAGACACGTTGAACTGCATTTCCACTTCGTTGCTTTTCAGTAAAATGTGTAAAATATGTAACACCAAATCGTATAATAAGATGTTCATCGAATTTAAAATCAAACAATGTTTACTTACTCAAATTACATACGGCGCATGCAATTTAATAATAACATGTTTAAATAGCTAAACAATAGGTCTGAAAGGGAAATCAAACAATGGCCCATTATCATAAATACAGAAGAAAACACTAAACCTGGTATTCTCCTCTCCCTTGCAAAGGCCTAATTTTAATTATTTTTCAATATAAACAAAGTTCAGTCAAGCTTTGCACAAATGCAAACTGGCAGAAAGATAGTCTAACAGTATTTCACATTTTCAACAATACCTGTGAAATAATGAAAATGTAGCACGTACCTATTTAACACATTCTGGTTAGACGGCCATGACTGGACACTACTTAGTGCCTTGTGGCGATGCAGACGCGCAAGTTCAATACCTAATTGTAGAATTAATGTGAGTAGCTACACGGCCTTTGATACAAAACAAATTCCACACCTAATTAATTACTTAGCCTTTATTGCCTGGTAAATAACGCAGATACATGGTAATAATGCGGTTATGCGAGTGATGTTCGCCTTGTGACTTGGAGGTTACTTCTGCAGAATGCGGACATGCTATATGTCTGAAAATCATGGTTCTACATAGATATTTAATTCAATAGGTTGTTGAGAATATGTAAGGCTAAACTTTGACGCCATTTCCGCGCGTTAACGTCAGCCTTCTTGGGTGACGTCATTGTTGTTGTTATTTTTTCGTATAGTCAATAGAATGATCGAATTGTGAAGGCGCGTAGTTCTATCTCTAATAGATATACGATATCTCTCTCACAGTTTGGTGCCGTGACCGAGCACAACGACGAATTTACAAAAGTTACAAACCCAGACGGAAGCGAATAGGAAAATAATCGAGCGCAACCTAGAGAAACTTTAAGAGGCGAGGGAACGTCAGCGTCTGGTAGAATTCAACACTGTATTTCGAATGCTGGGAAGAATGGTGAGCGCTTTAGAATTACGGAATGAAAAGAAACTAAACCATGTAGACGTTGATACAATGGATACTGAGATGCTTCAAACCGATGAATACACGTTGAATCTTGAGATAAAGTTAGAAGAATTCAGAGTGTTCAGAGAAGAACAGAGATCGAACATACGTACCAAGGAGTCATTAGCAATAATGTGCAGTAATAGATACCCGCGTGTTTGATACGTCACCTAATGGACATGTTGATACCGCGCAAACTCTCACGTTGAGTGTTTCATCGAACTCGTCTCAGTTTTACCGCCTGCCGAAACTCAACTTACCGACTTTTGGAGAGGACATACATAAATGGCAGACCTAATGGGACTCTTTTGAATTTACTATTCATCAGAATACTAGCCTCACCGAAGTACAGAAGTTCAGCTACCTACAACCACAACTTAAAGGAGATGCAGCTAGAACCATAGAGGGGTTTCCTCTCACCAATTTCAACTATAGCAAGGCTCTCGAACTGTTAAAAGAACGATTTGGTCAGACACATTAAATCATACAGGCGTACATGCAGCTATCGATTCAAATGCCAGCGCCAACGACAAACATGCACTGTTTACGCACATTCTTTGACAAAATGGAGAGCTACATGCGTGGTTTAGAGTCACTCAGCCAATGTCAGAACTCATTTGGAAGTTTACTTGTTCCAGTCCTAATCGATAAATGGCCAGGTAACATCCGTAAACAACTAGAAAGGCAACACAGCAATGGAAACTGGTCACATCAAGAACTACGGACCGCAATCTGTCAAAAAAATCAATATCATAGAGGCCGGTCTACTGCATGCAAAACTCCAACTTTTGATCGTGATCATTTCTGCCAAAATATTTAAAAATCCCTGCATGCAAGACAATATTATGCTCTGGACAATTATTTGACCTTTGACCTTGAATAGTGACCTAAACCTTGCAGCGAGGGACCTGATTCTTGAACGTGTCACACCACATTCTTGAACGTGTCGGCGACCGGCCGATGACCGGACGTCGCCCGTGCGATGAATATGTGAATCGGACGGTCGCCGCGCAGGATTGTAGATGACTGCAACGAAAAAGTATCGAGTCAATGCAGGCCGGCCAGCCGCCGCCCGACAAAACGGCCGCTGCCCGGTGCCTGAACAGGCACCGCACGATACACTGGCGATAACTGTACATCGGTCGGTGCCTTTCCGGGCGCCTGCCGGCGCCGGGAAGATGCCCGCACGGTCGCCGTTGAAATCGGACGATGTTCTTAAAGTATAAAAATCGTACGGCCATCGCTCGATCCAAGAAAATGCAGTCCGGCGTTCGGACGGTGCCCGGCCGACGTGATTTCTACCACTGTGACCCCCCAAAAAATCGCCCGGTCGCCGTTTACTTTTAAGTATAACCTAAACTTCGACGGGTGCCGTCCGATGAGCAAATGTTTCAGCTGCACCCGCCCGATTGCAACCGATGCCTGGCGAGCACTGTCCGATTTTGGGTACAACAGATGCTGTCAGGCGATAGTTCCTTTTTTGTGACTGGGGCAGACTAATCAAATAACTGTAACTTTATAGAAAGTGAGTTGTTTCCCTTTCGCTGTTATATGAAGCATGGCAAACAAGCTATGCACTTCTAAGCAAGCATACAGAAGACACAAACTAAGAGCAGTTTAACTGAAGGAAAGGACACAGTGGAGGATAACCATGCTATGAAGACAACATTCCAGTATTCTGCTCCCAGGTTCTGTTGATGTTTAAGCAGCTAGGTTATATCACATGCAGAGCAGGAGCAGATCCCTCCTGTCCATACGTTAAAGAGTGCCCTAAAATGATTAAAAGAAGTCGCTTTTTCAAGTTATCTGGCCATTGTTTCCACAACTTGGCAGCAGCATACCGAAAATAGTTCTTACCGTATCTTTCAGATTTTGGTTGCGGTAACTCGACAGTTTTAGTATGTCTAAAATTATAATTTACATGTTTAAAATTTATAAGTTATCTGGTGGCATTTTATTCAAAGTTTTGTATGTTTCCAAGGCAATTGTTTTTTATTCTCCTGGCATTTAAGAGGTTGAACCTTGTCTGGATCTTTTCTATTTTCATTGTATTAATTTTGTTTGTTAAGTGCCAGCTCAAAGGGCAGTAATTAAAATTTGACATGACAAATGAGTATTATATGGCCAGTCTACCTAGTCTGTTTTGATGTTTACCTTCTATTTTCAAAACATTAAGTTGCCTAGAGGTTTTTCTACAGATACTAGCAACAGGCGAGTTAAAATTTAGCAAAATATCTAACTCTACACCGAAAAGTTTTACCACATCATCACATTAAATTTCTATATTTTGAAACCTGAATTTAAGTTTTATGTTAATGTGTTTTCTTACCTAGGGCTTTAGCTTGAATTTTCTCAGGATTCTCATTTTCCATCTACTAGGTATGACAACTAGAACTTGCATAGGAGTGTGTTGTCGTCTACATAATTGTACAGCTGGCGTTTGTTGACGAAGTAAAATATGTCATTTATAAAAATGTTGAAAAGAATTGGTCCCAGTATTGAGCCCTGAGGATCACCTTTAATAATATGTTGATGTTCATTACTTATACTTCCAATTTTAATGCATTGTTTCCCATTAGACAACAGTTTTTAAGAGTCTTAAGACTGCCCTGAAACCCGATAAAATTTCATCTTCAGTAAATCATGAGGTCGATTTCCTTCGAGAC
Organism: Congeria kusceri; assembly: GCA_027627225.1. Lineage (NCBI taxonomy): Eukaryota > Metazoa > Mollusca > Bivalvia > Myida > Dreissenidae > Congeria > Congeria kusceri. Next base: position 75,543,971 of record CM051029.1, on the reverse strand, counting down.
GTCCATCAGAATAGCTGCCTCGTATTTGCTGCTTTCTAGGTAATATTGCCAGTCCAGTCATTGCGCTTGTTTTACGTAACCCCTGGTCGGATTTTGACAAAACAGAATTTATCAGTAACAATTAGTTGTGCATATCGTCGGCGGTGGAATTTTAGCGGAGTAAAGGCACTTTCAAGTCGTTGACATAACATACCTTGCATGTGCTCTTTTCTATAACCACTGGAAATTGACAAAACTTTACACAGTGTGGTTGTGCTTATCTTCGGAATGTCATGGTAGGTGGATTTTGGGCGGAATTATGGCGGTGCGTGGGGGGGGGGGGATTTTTTTTTCAAAAACAAACTCTTCTGTTTTTGTACATGTTGTCCTACGAAAAGGCTGAAACCTTTTATTTCTTAGAATACTAGCTTTGACAGAGATTATCCTAATATTCTTGAGCTTTCTGACTGTGAAATCCAGAAGTCAAGCCCCTGTGGTACTTAATTTTTGCCAATGTTTTCCATTTGATTAAATATAGCTTAATTCTAACGTTTTTGTACATGTAGCGTCATTACAGTATAAAATTTACTACTGAATAGATTAACATTTAATAGACCGTTTTCACGACGAGGTATAATTTTACCGCAACACCGGTTGGCGGCCATATTGGAGGTATTTCCCAGACTAAATATAGTTATATGAGTCAACAAGAAAAATGCTCATGATTTTTGAAGCGTCAGAAACACTATAAAGTGTTGATGCTGTGAATAAGGTTGAATGTGGATGGACATCTGGCGTTTAGTTGTCATCGACAAGCAACATCTGATTAGCTTCATTTAATAGGGAAACAGTAAGTGTGTGCCTATGAAATATCTGTTTTGTCATTTATTGGTAGTTAGTACATAAATTTCAAACCAGTGTTTTTTGACAATGATATGTTAGTTTATGTAGCATTTGTAAATTGCATGTGAATTACATGCGCCTGTTGGCAGTCAGTGAGTCACTCCTTTCATGCCTGATTGAATACATTAAGGGACATGGTTAATGAGGTCCGTAAATTGTAATACAACATGTTAAAAGTATATATTTTAAATATACATTAATATTGTTGTAATTTTATTTAAGGTGATCCACTCCCAGCCTGACAAAGCCCTAAACCCCGGGTTAATCTCAGAGAAGACGGGCACGCTCTAAGCCAGCCACTGCGACTCCAAGGTTGTGGCGAAACGTGTACACATGTAGCAGCTCTGATGTTTTCGGTGTTGGCCACCATTAAACTTTAATGATTACGTCTTGCTGTACTACAGTTATTAATGCATTTTTGGATATTTCGTTTTGTTTCACTCTCAGATCTCCAATGTTGTTATGTCCAGTATCTTTAAGATTTCTCTTAATATTGGTATTCATTATTTTAATGTGTATTATATCATTAATATTGTATAAAAAAAAAAAATACCTAAACAATGAAATATTGGTATTATTGAGTGGTATAAACATCCTATGCCCGACTTGTCCGACGCAGGTAATTTTACTTTCAGACAAGTAAATTTTTCCTGTCTACTTGTCCACAGACAAGTACAATTTCAGGGTGTGAAAATGATGTAAGAGTTGGAAGTTAATTATCATATTATTATATTATTATGCATTTGAATAACAATTTGTGTTTTATTTATAATTTAATGAAAACATACGCCAGGAAGGCCTGGGATGAAAACAATATTTTATTTGTACAAGTGGCTGTTGCACGCGGACAAGTAGATTTTTGCCATGAAATTGTCCTTGGAGAAGTAAACAATTTTGGTATTTCCACACCCGTATATTATTATTTTAATGTGTATTTTATTATTAATGAAATTTCAGATTCAGTAACCCCAAAACCTCAATAATGTAGAGTACAAAGAAACATGCCATGTTTTAATGCATTAATTTTTGTTGTTGTTATTAACCTATATTTTTCTTTTAATATGTAGGGTTTCTAAATAAATAGTTGATCACTTTAGACTGCATGTAAATTTTTTTTTTTAATAGCAATAAAAAGTTGACACTTGTATTATGTGTAATTAATTTTATTTACCCTATTCCTCATTAAGCAGTGAGAAAATAGTTATTTTGTCTTTGTTAAGTAATAATATGATTACAATAACTAAATTATAAGATCATGCTCAAATCAATACCATATTTATATATATCAAAAACATCAAATCAAACAATTTATTTATGGTCACACAATCGCAATCAATAGCATCACACAAACACCTGAAATGTATTATTTAACATTGAACAAAGTGGTGGTAAGTGCTGTTCATCTGGAAGACTTCTTTTCTGAAAAAAAATGACACAAGCAAACTGCATAAATGAACAGATTTAATGATCACCATTTAAACTGCTATTTGTTATGCTAGTGGAAAACATCCAAATATTATGTGATTGTGAAGAATTTAGTTAAATATTTATTAACACTATTTTTTTAAATAGGGCCACATTGCCCTGAAATTATCATCCACAATCACAGATTGACACTAACATTTCAACTAATAATTACATATTATTTATCATAAATGGCAACATACCTTAACTAAAGTGGTCAGGACATATTCAAATGTTTGTAGTGTAGCTGTATGCAACTCACAGCAGAGCTCCGCCTCTTTATTTTAGTTACTCACTGGCCCTCTCTGATAGCGCTTGAGGCTTAACAGTTTAATAGCAGCATTAGTAGTGTGTGTATCCACCATGTAATTAGAACCATAATAAAAGTGCTTAACCGTTAAACTGGCTTATGTTTGTAAACCCTACTACACGCGGACATAACAATTGCGACGAGAATGCTAAATGTTGCATAACAGATGTGATATAAACTGTTCATGCGATATTCTGTGGAATTTAAAAGTAAATAACTTTGCTGGATATTACCTGCTGACATTGTAGTGATTCATTTATTGAATTGATTTTTCATTAATGACACTGGCACAAGGATTACCAGTTTTTCCTAGTTTTAGTGCGAGTGAACCAGCTGTAGACACCCTTTGGAACAAATGGTGTAAACGCTTAGAAACTCTTCTTGTAGGCGTTGACATAAAAGACGAAACACGGAAGAGAGCACTACTTCTTCACTATGCAGGTGAGGAAGTGAATGACATTTTTGACACACTTCCTGACACAGGTGACAATTCCGATACAGCTAAGACAAAGCTGACACATTATTTTGCACCAAAGAAATATACCGAATTCGAGATCTACAAGTTTCATCCGGCACAACAGAAAACAACCGAAAACATAGACAAATACCACACCAGATTACGCAAACTGTCAGAAACACGTGAATTTACCAAATGTGACAAAGAGATAAAACCTCAGATTATTCAAGGATGCGCCTCTACACGGCTGCGAAGAAAAGCTTTCAGACAGGATATGTCGCTGGATGACCTACTTACAGAAGCACGAGCTCTTGAGTTATCGGACAAGAATGCATCAGAAATCGAGAAGAGAAACGAATGCAATCAGAAAACAAAAATTATCACAAAATCGACAATCTCCAGTAATTCAAAAAAGGTATACATCAAGCTCCAGAAAAGTGACAAAATGTAGAAATTGTGGTAAAGATTATCCACACAAGAACACAAAATGCCCCGCTGAAGGAAAGCAATGTAATTTCTGCTGCAAATGAAATCATTTTGAAGTTGTTTGCCGTGCAAAGAAAAGAAGCTCAAAGCCAAAAACATTCACAATGTTGAGGACAGTTGATACGGTGACGACAGTAGCTGTGGAAGTGACCACGAAACAGTAGCCTACTCATTCGGATTGAGTGAACACGTGAAAGCAATATGGTCAGAAATAAATGTGCAGCTGAACAATCAAACACTCAATTTTGGTAGACACCGGAAGTTCGATAAATGTCATCGACGAAAATACATACAATGATATGACAACCAAAACCAAAACTGTGCAAAACGGACACAAGCGTGTATGCATATGGAGCAGACGAGACAGTGAAATTGCTTGGAAGATTTCAAGGCATTTTTGAAACACGAAACAATGTGACTAGTGCTGCAGTATACGTTGCAAAAGGTAAAAGCGGCAATCTTATGAGCTATATGACTGCTGTTGACCTACAAGTCATTCCCGAAATAAACGTCATGAAATCAACCAACGTAGATGAATTATGCAACAAATGCGTGAAGCTATTTACTGGAATCGGAAAACTAACGGACGTAAAAGTCGAGTTACACGTAGATGACACAGTTCAACGTGTTACGCAACCACACGGAGGCATACCATTTTATCTCAGACAGCAAGTTGAGAATGAAATCAAACGTCTTGAAGACCTATACATCATAGAACGTGTCGATTTGCCAACAGACTGGGTCTCAACTATTGTTGTGGCACCGAAACCGAAAAGCAAGACGAAAGAAGTACGTATTTGTGTAGATATGCGACTTCTAAGCTAGGCAATCAAACGCACGCGTCACATCATACCCACAACAGTTGATATGATCCTGGTTCTGAACGGTGCCAAAGTGTTTAGCAAGTTAGATCTGAACCACGGATATCATCATCTGGAGCTAATAGAATCGTCTCGCAACGTAACGACGTGTTCGACACATCTAGGATTACGACGCTACAAACGTTTCAACTTCGAAATTACGTGCGCTGGCGAAATATTCCAAATTGCCTTGCGTACAGCTTTAGAAGGACTTGAGGGAGTTCGAAACATTAGTGATGATATAATTGTGTTCGGTCGTACAGAGTCTGAGCACAAAATGAGACTCGAGGCAACTCTACAAAGACTCCAAGACAAACATCTGACACTAAACAAAACGAAGTGTGAATTCAACAAACGAACGTTCGATTTTTACGGCTACGTGTTTGGAGAAAACGGCATGTCGCCTGATCCAAGTAAGAAGCTGGCTATGAAAAGCTACGTTTGAAGATTCATACCGAACTACTCAACAATTACAGAACCATTGCGAAATCTGACACGCAAAAATGCAAGATAGCAATGGAATGCTGAAGAATAAAATGCATTTGAATTGTTGAAATCAAGACTGAGTAGTGAAACAGTGATAACGAAGAAGGAGACACAAGTAATAGGAGACGCAAGCTCTGTGAAAATTGCAGCAATAATTTTACAGGCAAAAAGACGTCTGTTAAGCAAGCAGACAGAAAAGAAAAGCTTTTCACTTTAATGGGCAATTGAATACTGGCACATATACTTGTTCGGACACAAAATTGTGCTAACCACAGATGCAAAAGCTTTGGAAAACATCTACAGCAATCCAAAATAAAAACCCCTGCACTACTAGAACGCTGGAGAATGAGAATTCAACCCTATGACTTCAAGGTCGTATACAAGCCAGGGAGCCAAACATGTCGGATTATCTGAGTCGACATCCACAACTTACCAAAACGCACACATGTCACTCATCGAAAATCGCAGAGGAATATCTGTCAAGCATCGTACATCACAACGTACTCAAAGCAATGACACTGGACGAAATTGTTTGTGAAACGTCCAAGGACACTAACCTACAAACAACAATCTCGAATGTGAAAAATGACACGTGGAATAAATCATACAAATCAAAGAGCACATTTGACACTCTCGCACGTTGCAGAAATGACCTAACCGTGACAGTTGTAAATCAAGTCGAAATGTTGCTTCACAAATCCAAACTGGTTGTAACCAAATCACTGCAAAAGAAAGTCATATCGATCGCACATGAAGGTCACCAGGGAATAGTTCGAACAAAACAACTACTTCGAGAAAAGGTACATTTTCCCGGTATCGATAAAGTGTTTAAAGACACATGCAAACGTTGCATACCTTGCTTAGTCTCGGTCAACAAAAATGTTCCAAAGCCACTTAAAATGAATCCAATACAAGACAATGACCCCAACAACGCCAGCAACCTGCCACGCAGATCCACCAGGAACCGAAAACCACCTAAATACCTCAAGGATTACGTGTGCAGATAATTGTGTTTAAAGCGTATGATTCAGTAGCATAATAGTCCATTGAAACACAACACCGTGCAGTGTAAAGGGCACGGTAAACGTTCTGGTGCCTGAATTCCATTTGATTATTATAGATTTTATAATGAACAATTGTATTCTTGCATGCTCTGTAACTTGTATGTATTTGAGAATTTAGATATATTCGTTAGTTAAAATTTATCAGTTAAATCTACATTGTATTGTAATTTTAAAATGTAGTTGCATTTACATTTAAAATAATGCTTGAATGCTTGTTTAAATACAAAGTCATTTGTTCTAGGACATTGAAAGTGACTCTTATAATTTAACTCACATTCATAACTTTACGAACATTCGACCAGTGAAATGTGAATCAGGATATTCAAGAACTCATTAATTACAGCAGAGCCAGACAGCAGTGATTTATGAACTGATATTAACTGTCGGCAGTGACCTGATATGAACTGTTCTAATGCCCGGCTGAAGTAATAAATTTGCAGGAATGTTTTGATATTCCCGGAAAATGTTTACATTTAAAACTATTGTTAACTAACAATGATAATTATGTTTGAAGTGAAATCAGAGACGGATCTTTGATATTTTACCACCTTACACTGTATCTAAGTTAAGGAGAGATGTGGTGTAGCTGAGTGCCACTCACAGCAGAGCTCCGCCTCTTTATGTTAATTACTCACTGGCCCTCTCTGATAGCATTAGTAGTGTGTGTATCCACCATGTAATTAGAACCATAATAAAAGTGCTTAACCATTCAACCGTCTTATGTTTGTAAACCCTACTACACGCGGACATAACAATGCTCTTTAAACGTTTGCCACTCAGGAGATGGAGAATGACCGACACTGACAGCCATGCAAGCCTTTTTCTTCCTACAATTCACGAGTTTTTCCCCACTAGTAATTACTATATCTGGTATTTTATATTATTGGCTCGTATTTGTCTCTATTTGAACGATTGTGGCCGCCAATTATAGGACGATAAGTAGCTACTTTTTTGAATTTATCTGAAATCGTTAACTGTTGTTATTGTACACAGAGGAAGGAATACCTCCAATATGGCCGCCGCGCATGATCACTAAGCGTGAAAACGGTCTATTGACATCATTATTTTTCGCAAGGTTAAGGTTTGCGTGCAACAATAAGTTACAATATTTCACAAATAAAGAAAAGCCGATTATATTATGCAGTTGTGGACACTAATTTTGATTTTTTGCTTGATAACCTTAGGGTAACGGTTCTTATACACCGAGCATCTTTCACGTAAACGGCTTCTTTCCGTTGTCCATTCATACCCCGGCGCATACTAAAACGTCGACCAATCTGCGGACGATATAGATTATGTAGGAAAGTGCGGACCACATAGACAAAGAAGGATTATCGCAAACTGCGGACGATACACACACAGAAGGAAACCGGCTGTACTGTACTGTTGGGCAACTAAGATAAAACGTATGTTATACTTGTATGGCTTTGGATATGCATGGCTGTCGCAAGATGTTGGTGATAAATTTGTTTTTGTAAGATTATTCAAACAGCGTATAGTTGATTGTCATACCCAAAACTGGCACAGTGATACATTGAATTCAAATCGATGCTCACATTACAAGGATTACAAAACTTTGCTTAATCCAGAACGATATTTTCCGTTAGATATAACACGGAAATACAATAACAATCATAAAATTCGGATTGAATTAGGTCGCTATTTGAAGAACCCTAGATCACAAACCATTTGTCTCTCGTGTTCAACAGAGGAACCTCCGATCTTAGATTGTGAACTCCACGCATTTTTCTAATTCTCCAAATTTCAAGATATACTAAATTATTATTTGTTTTCTTGGTACTCTTCTGGTACAACAGCAAATAATTGTTATCAGTTAATGCGCTCAAACAACGACACTATTATAATAAGAATAGCTGTATACGTTTTTCACCTGTTGAATGCTATTAACAACGAAAATTAATGTGCTGACATGAATAGTATAAATCGATTGCTATTACTTTCTTATCATAATGTACTCAATAAATATGTGTTTATGTTAGTATTTTTCTATTTATAACAGTACGAAATGTTATATGGTTTGTTACACAACTCTATTTATGTATGCTTTCTTATTGTATGCCATGTATTATTGGCCGGAGGCCTATATGTACCAAATAAAAATTTGAACTTGAACTTGAACTGAATGTGTTAGACTGATGCAGTCGTTTCTGTCAAATATCAAATTTTTCATATATGATGTTACTTTGCTCCTTTTATAACGTGCTTGCCATTTTGATCTTGCTCAAGACAGTAACGATAAAAACCAATATTTAATAAAATGCACTACACAGTACAATCATTTTGGGTTTTCTTCCGATTATCACCCAAAAAGATATATTATAAATTTGTAGAAGTGCTACTTGATATTTTCTTTTGCTCGAAGTCTTTAGACAAAGTATAAACATTTAAAGAACAATTTTATATCTGTTAGAAGTAATGTGAGATCTATATAATCGGTATATAAAAGGACTTAATTTGGTTTACACTGGTAATTATTTTATATAATTATTGACAGTGTTGTCTTTAATTACCTGTAATGGGTATCGGATCATTGGCCAGCACGCATCACCTTTTGCAAGCTGTTATGTTAGAGTATATATTGAATGTTTATATATTAAAGAAAATCATACATCGTTCTTAGTAGCTGTTATACTAAAACAAAATAGATATATAATATTTTCTTGTTAAATTTTGTTGCTTTTCTTTGGATATAATATTTGTAACAAAACAGTATATAATAGTAAAACATAGTTGTTGGTTCTGTGTTAATACATTTCTCGATATTATCGTATAGTTTTCTTCTTCTCTTAGTGGCGCCGAGTCATGCCCATTATTCAGCCGCGACCCTACCCGTTTCAAAGCCAATTAGCGCCTCGTGACCTCTTATCTAATGATTGTACTGCCCGAAACGGTGACCCTTTATGATGCCATTTTATGATATACTAATTAGTGACAAACTGATAAAAGTATGTTGTAGGGACTGACAGCTTACGATACCCCAACATATTTAATGTTTTGTAACCCAAACCGGAAGTTCCAAATTTCTAGACTGCAGTTCTAGGTAGGTTACAAGAAGAATTATGAATGCAACAACTTACGGTTGTTAGCTGCATGTTGAATATATTCACTGTTTCATACGCATGTTATTGTAGTTTTATTGTTATGTCGGTTCGTACCTCTGCAATTTCGTGCCACTAAAACAAGCTCGTACCATTCATCAGTCCGTAAGACCATTCGCCCTTTATTGCTTTTGACCGATCCGTTGCACGCTGTTTTATATTCAATATTACAGTAATTAGTAGTGTAGTAAATAACACGATGATACGCTCAAAACCCAATAATTGGGTTTTGAGCGTATCATCATGTTATTTACTTCACTACTAATTACTGTTATATAATTTATTTTATGCTTTCCAGTGATTTACTGGTTGACAGGTTGAGGACCAATAACCGAAGGAAATACCACATAAATATATCTGGTGATGTTAATACGCATTTTATTAAATAAAAATCAAGGTTAGTGTTTGTTCTTTCGATTTCATGTACATACCGGTTGTTATGATTTTGACTCGACATTAAGTGAGGCCCGATTGGGGGGCACTAAGTTAAGCAAATATTGCCAAAATGGAGGACCAATAACCAAAGAGAAATTAACTCGCAAAATATATTTATTGTTGATATTCATTAAACATCACACATTATAACTCATTTATTTATTGCTGGGTCCATATGGCACTACAGTAGGCCTCTTCTGTTGTTCACCAAGGTCTTTGATGTGGCTGCCGAACTGGGGCCATTGTCTAGCAGTTTGTAGCAGTAAGCATGTAACACACTTAGAACATGTTCAGTGTCAAAAAGGATCAATTAAAATAACTGTACACGAACAATGCAAGCATCGTCGATAGAGCTTTAATTAATTAACGTTCTAGGGTAAATGTCAAGGGTGTCAACAAATTAGACTGTTCTTTTAGTGGATTGGATAAATTAGAGATATAAATGCTGGTGACAAAATAAACATGTCTTGGAATTAAAATGGATCCAGTGTGTTAGGACAGACAATTTATTGCATATTAACACGATTATATACACTCGATGAGGAGTGTTATGTGTTTCGCACGAAAGGTAATTATTTGTCCGTATTTGAAATTTACTTTGTGTTTATATTATGAAAATCAACGGACATGGACAAAACATTGCAATTGTTCTCATATTTTTCCCTCAAATTACAAAAATATGGGTGTACGGTCTTTTACGGTACTGGCAAAATTTTGCGAGCTTGGCAAAAATCTACTCGCAATTTCGCATTTTGCGAGTATGCGAGCCTAAATTTGAACCCTGATTAATATGTTGTTTGTTATGAATTGCAGTTTAAGTTTATTTTTGACAAATATAACTATTCCCCTTGTATCAGAACAATGAGCATATACAAATAAATAGTTTTCATCGCAATTGAACGCTTTTGCATATAATTAATATGCGTATATAACAGACTGAAATAGCGGATATGCTATGCAACATATGGAATTGGTAAACTTGAAAATTATGCGGATAACTTGCCGTTAGCAGTTTCATTTGTTACAAAGAAATACTGGGCCCCATGCGGGGCCTCCCACATGTTGACTGCGTGAGCATGCGCACTCGTTAACGGAAATTCCGAGCCAAGTTTGACAGAACACATGTAAACAAAAGTTATTAACCGCTGCATTTGTATTGGTACTTACCAGAAACAACTCAACATTTGCAGCAATAACGTAAACTTTCGAATGCAACAAAATGTACGATTGATTAACACGAGTGAAACGATTTTAATCAAATATACCGGTTCTTTGGTTATTGTACCTCTTCGGTTATTGGTCCTTGACCAGTATAGAGATATATCAGTGAAATAAAATAGGTAATTCACTGTTTAAAACAATGAAAATTATCACACTGGTTCCCGATTTAATACAGTAAATAAAATGGACTGTCAACGATGCATGACTCAACATTATGAAATGACGTTATTATTTTCACATCATGAAGTTACAATTCCCGCAACATTTTCAAATTAAAAGCATTTGGATTGCACATGAAGGGACTGAACTCCAGATGGTCCAACCGTAAAAACAAGGGACTGAACTCCAGATGGTCCAACCGTAAAAACAAGGGACTGAACTCCAGATGGTCCAACCGTAAAAACAAGGGACTGAACTCCAGATGGTCCAACCGTAAAAACAAAAGAAAATTGTCACAAACACGTGATTTTCTTATTCACTATGTTGACATTGTTAAATCACGCGTAACAAGACTGGCGAGATAACGCAAGATTTTGAGGTCAGGGGGATCCGTGTTCTCGCTCTAAAGTAAAATCGATCAGCTGCTAATGCAGTTTCACGCAAACTGCTATTAAAACTCAAATAAAACAATTAACGTTATATGAAGATGTATTGCTTTATATGGTAATTTATATTTTAACGTTCACACATAGAATTAAGACCTGGCTGGATAACAATATTAATGGTCACACGTGTAGTGTGTCAAAATAGGCAAAAATGAAAAAGAAACACCACACCATACCTATGGTTAGAAGTAAACCATACAAACTCTTTTGGCATGCCACTTTGAAAAACCCCACCCACCAATTTGTAAAACGTTTAAGTGGTCTATTTTTGTACACATTAAATTATTTACTTAGTACTAAATGTGTAAAAAAAAAATAGCCTACAACATTGAGTACATTTTCATAGACCCAGAAAATTAGTTTTATTTGATTCGGTGAGTGGGGTTCCCCACAGATATTTTAATTTAATGTCTGTATGATTTTTATATGATTTTGTTCTGTTGACAATTGCAACCTGAGTACAAACCAGGCTCTCAGTTGGTAGAGAGCTGGACTGTCAATCCTGGTGTTCGCGAGTTCGAGCCCCAGCCCGGCCACGTTACTTGTGTGGGATTGGTCGTAAAATAATCTATATGGCCATTCTCTCCATATCTCTGATTCAAGTAGGGCAGACGTTACTGGCGTTAAAGTATGTGTACTATGGTCCATGTATTACCGCGTAGATCGGTTAAGCTTGCCCAGGAAAAGTCAGTAGGTTAGCTGACCGCCGTTTTATGAATGAAATACTGTTCAGTTGAATACGGCGAAAAATCCAAAAAGCAACAAACAAACTTACATCAATGTTTGTTATTGTAGTAGATCTGGCTGCAGTTCATACAGGATGAGTCATGCAGTTCCAAATAATAGACCTGTGTCCTGCAGTTCCAAATAATAGACCTGTGTCCTACTAGTACCATCTTAAGGAATATATGCAGCTTAATTATCTTCACTTAATAAATAACACAAAAAGAAAAAATGTCCATTTATTCTCTTTTAATTGTAAGCAAGCTAATAAATGTAAAGCATTTCAAAATCACATCCACAGCACACAATTAAACAAAATAACATAACATATTCAATTGTTTATACTGAAACAAGTATCACAAAATACATAAGTAATGCACAAAGCATGGAAATCTTTATATTCCTGTGTTGAACCAGTACTAAGTCACTTTTTTCACAAGTTCTAGTACAGTTTTGTCAAAACCAATCAGGTTCATCACAAACTATTGAGTTGTGTTGATACTTCAGACACTTCCAATCGAGCCATTTTGAACAGCAAATTGGACAGTCACAGTTAGTGCTGGTTCCAATGTCACAATGAACACTTTTTCTATAGCATAAACATAGCTACTTCCCGCGGTGGTTTGTCACACAAATCACGAAGCGGTCAAAGGTCAGCATAAACCCAGCAGACTGTATCGACGAAGACAATTGTTCATGTCACCAATGGGTCGCTTTGCCGCTGTCTGTGGGTTCCGGAATGTTTCACTCCAATCGATGTTTTGCCCGAGGATGTTCGACGTGGAACTTTGTAAGCGCTTAGATGTGTGATTACTAAATACTTATGACAATCCTTCATCAACCATCTGTTAGGATGTTACAATTCATTAAAATTATTATTTTAAATATATTCTTTTCCATTTGGACAATTAATAAGATTATTTTACTTGAACACACATTACATAATATTTATATATTTGTTTATGAATGTAACTACAGTAGTGGTGTTGTGTGTCACAATATTCTAATTCAAGAAGGAATACTGCAATCAGGTGAATCATCCCCTGGAAATTAATCTTTCAGGGTGGGACGTCCCAGATTCTGTTCGTGACAGTTACCTGAAACAAGTAAAGTTCAATTAATATATTATTATTAATTTATTATTGCAAAGGTATACTGTAATATAAACACACACAAATATTATGTACAAACATACTGAACTGGCTACCCAATGCGATTCCTATTTTATATACTTTAAAACTTCTAAATATTGCCTACTCTAGCATACATTTTCCATTGACAAACACTGATGACACATTTAAGAACTTTTATGGATAAAAATAACGTGCATAAAAAATAAATGTACTGGCATTCTCTTTCTTATTTCATAACCTATTTGAAATAAAGGTATTAAATCCAATGCCAAAAATAAGATCTCTTGCCTTAGTTTTATTATCTTTCCATACCCCACCCACGTTTGGAATGTTAAATTTTAACCTGTTTAAAGAGGGTATGTATGATCTCATCAAATTTTCATACGAAAAAATAAAAGTAAAATAAAACCGATAAAACGATGATGAATAACAATAAAAGTTCAGAAGAACAGATATTGGAAAATCCCCGAAATTAGAGCTTAACACGGTTACAATATTTTTTGTCTTCTAGTCGAAAGCTCATTCATGTACATTAGACATGTACACTAGTATACCGGCTGTACTGTACTGTTGGGCAACTAAGATAAAACGTATGTTATACTTGTATGGCCTTGGATATGCATGGCTGTCGCAAGATGTTGGTGATAAATTTGTTTTTGTAAGATTATTCAAACAGCGTATAGTTGATTGTCATACCCAAAACTGGCACAGTGATACATTGAATTCAAATCGATGCTCACATTACAAGGATTACAAAACTTTGCTTAATCCAGAACGATATTTTCCGTTAGATATAACACGGAAATACAATAACAATCATAAAATTCGGATTGAATTAGGTCGCTATTTGAAGAACCCTAGATCACAAACCATTTGTCTCTCGTGTTCAACAGAGGAACCTCCGATCTTAGATTGTGAACTCCACGCATTTTTCTAATTCTCCAAATTTCAAGATATACTAAATTATTATTTGTTTTCTTGGTACTCTTCTGGTACAACAGCAAATAATTGTTATCAGTTAATGCGCTCAAACAACGACACTATTATAATAAGAATAGCTGTATACGTTTTTCACCTGTTGAATGCTATTAACAACGAAAATTAATGTGCTGACATGAATAGTATAAATCGATTGCTATTACTTTCTTATCATAATGTACTCAATAAATATGTGTTTATGTTAGTATTTTTCAATTTATAACAGTACGAAATGTTATATGGTTTGTTACACAACTCTATTTATGTATGCTTTCTTATTGTATGCCATGTATTATTGGCCGGAGGCCTATATGTACCAAATAAAAATTTGAACTTGAACTTGAACTGAATGTGTTAGACTGATGCAGTCGTTTCTGTCAAATATCAAATTTTTCATATATGATGTTACTTTGCTCCTTTTATAACGTGCTTGCCATTTTGATCTTGCTCAAGACAGTAACGATAAAAACCAATATTTAATAAAATGCACTACACAGTACAATCATTTTGGGTTTTCTTCCGATTATCACCCAAAAAGATATATTATAAATTTGTAGAAGTGCTACTTGATATTTTCTTTTGCTCGAAGTCTTTAGACAAAGTATAAACATTTAAAGAACAATTTTATATCTGTTAGAAGTAATGTGAGATCTATATAATCGGTATATAAAAGGACTTAATTTGGTTTACACTGGTAATTATTTTATATAATTATTGACAGTGTTGTCTTTAATTACCTGTAATGGGTATCGGATCATTGGCCAGCACGCATCACCTTTTGCAAGCTGTTATGTTAGAGTATATATTGAATGTTTATATATTAAAGAAAATCATACATCGTTCTTAGTAGCTGTTATACTAAAACAAAATAGATATATAATATTTTCTTGTTAAATTTTGTTGCTTTTCTTTGGATATAATATTTGTAACAAAACAGTATATAATAGTAAAACATAGTTGTTGGTTCTGTGTTAATACATTTCTCGATATTATCGTATAGTTTTCTTCTTCTCTTAGTGGCGCCGAGTCATGCCCATTATTCAGCCGCGACCCTACCCGTTTCAAAGCCAATTAGCGCCTCGTGACCTCTTATCTAATGATTGTACTGCCCGAAACGGTGACCCTTTATGATGCCATTTTATGATATACTAATTAGTGACAAACTGATAAAAGTATGTTGTAGGGACTGACAGCTTACGATACCCCAACATATTTAATGTTTTGTAACCCAAACCGGAAGTTCCAAATTTCTAGACTGCAGTTCTAGGTAGGTTACAAGAAGAATTATGAATGCAACAACTTACGGTTGTTAGCTGCATGTTGAATATATTCACTGTTTCATACGCATGTTATTGTAGTTTTATTGTTATGTCGGTTCGTACCTCTGCAATTTCGTGCCACTAAAACAAGCTCGTACCATTCATCAGTCCGTAAGACCATTCGCCCTTTATTGCTTTTGACCGATCCGTTGCACGCTGTTTTATATTCAATATTACAGTAATTAGTAGTGTAGTAAATAACACGATGATACGCTCAAAACCCAATAATTGGGTTTTGAGCGTATCATCATGTTATTTACTTCACTACTAATTACTGTTATATAATTTATTTTATGCTTTCCAGTGATTTACTGGTTGACAGGTTGAGGACCAATAACCGAAGGAAATACCACATAAATATATCTGGTGATGTTAATACGCATTTTATTAAATAAAAATCAAGGTTAGTGTTTGTTCTTTCGATTTCATGTACATACCGGTTGTTATGATTTTGACTCGACATTAAGTGAGGCCCGATTGGGGGGCACTAAGTTAAGCAAATATTGCCAAAATGGAGGACCAATAACCAAAGAGAAATTAACTCGCAAAATATATTTATTGTTGATATTCATTAAACATCACACATTATAACTCATTTATTTATTGCTGGGTCCATATGGCACTACAGTAGGCCTCTTCTGTTGTTCACCAAGGTCTTTGATGTGGCTGCCGAACTGGGGCCATTGTCTAGCAGTTTGTAGCAGTAAGCATGTAACACACTTAGAACATGTTCAGTGTCAAAAAGGATCAATTAAAATAACTGTACACGAACAATGCAAGCATCGTCGATAGAGCTTTAATTAATTAACGTTCTAGGGTAAATGTCAAGGGTGTCAACAAATTAGACTGTTCTTTTAGTGGATTGGATAAATTAGAGATATAAATGCTGGTGACAAAATAAACATGTCTTGGAATTAAAATGGATCCAGTGTGTTAGGACAGACAATTTGTTGCATATTAACACGATTATATACACTCGATGAGGAGTGTTATGTGTTTCGCACGAAAGGTAATTATTTGTCCGTATTTGAAATTTACTTTGTGTTTATATTATGAAAATCAACGGACATGGACAAAACATTGCAATTGTTCTCATATTTTTCCCTCAAATTACAAAAATATGGGTGTACGGTCTTTTACGGTACTGGCAAAATTTTGCGAGCTTGGCAAAAATCTACTCGCAATTTCGCATTTTGCGAGTATGCGAGCCTAAATTTGAACCCTGATTAATATGTTGTTTGTTATGAATTGCAGTTTAAGTTTATTTTTGACAAATATAACTATTCCCCTTGTATCAGAACAATGAGCATATACAAATAAATAGTTTTCATCGCAATTGAACGCTTTTGCATATAATTAATATGCGTATATAACAGACTGAAATAGCGGATATGCTATGCAACATATGGAATTGGTAAACTTGAAAATTATGCGGATAACTTGCCGTTAGCAGTTTCATTTGTTACAAAGAAATACTGGGCCCCATGCGGGGCCTCCCACATGTTGACTGCGTGAGCATGCGCACTCGTTAACGGAAATTCCGAGCCAAGTTTGACAGAACACATGTAAACAAAAGTTATTAACCGCTGCATTTTTATTGGTACTTACCAGAAACAACTCAACATTTGCAGCAATAACGTAAACTTTCGAATGCAACAAAATGTACGATTGATTAACACGAGTGAAACGATTTTAATCAAATATACCGGTTCTTTGGTTATTGTACCTCTTCGGTTATTGGTCCTTGACCAGTATAGAGATATATCAGTGAAATAAAATAGGTAATTCACTGTTTAAAACAATGAAAATTATCACACTGGTTCCCGATTTAATACAGTAAATAAAATGGACTGTCAACGATGCATGACTCAACATTATGAAATGACGTTATTATTTTCACATCATGAAGTTACAATTCCCGCAACATTTTCAAATTAAAAGCATTTGGATTGCACATGAAGGGACTGAACTCCAGATGGTCCAACCGTAAAAACAAGGGACTGAACTCCAGATGGTCCAACCGTAAAAACAAGGGACTGAACTCCAGATGGTCCAACCGTAAAAACAAGGGACTGAACTCCAGATGGTCCAACCGTAAAAACAAAAGAAAATTGTCACAAACACGTGATTTTCTTATTCACTATGTTGACATTGTTAAATCACGCGTAACAAGACTGGCGAGATAACGCAAGATTTTGAGGTCAGGGGGATCCGTGTTCTCGCTCTAAAGTAAAATCGATCAGCTGCTAATGCAGTTTCACGCAAACTGCTATTAAAACTCAAATAAAACAATTAACGTTATATGAAGATGTATTGCTTTATATGGTAATTTATATTTTAACGTTCACACATAGAATTAAGACCTGGCTGGATAACAATATTAATGGTCACACGTGTAGTGTGTCAAAATAGGCAAAAATGAAAAAGAAACACCACACCATACCTATGGTTAGAAGTAAACCATACAAACTCTTTTGGCATGCCACTTTGAAAAACCCCACCCACCAATTTGTAAAACGTTTAAGTGGTCTATTTTTGTACACATTAAATTATTTACTTAGTACTAAATGTGTAAAAAAAAAATAGCCTACAACATTGAGTACATTTTCATAGACCCAGAAAATTAGTTTTATTTGATTCGGTGAGTGGGGTTCCCCACAGATATTTTAATTTAATGTCTGTATGATTTTTATATGATTTTGTTCTGTTGACAATTGCAACCTGAGTACAAACCAGGCTCTCAGTTGGTAGAGAGCTGGACTGTCAATCCTGGTGTTCGCGAGTTCGAGCCCCAGCCCGGCCACGTTACTTGTGTGGGATTGGTCGTAAAATAATCTATATGGCCATTCTCTCCATATCTCTGATTCAAGTAGGGCAGACGTTACTGGCGTTAAAGTATGTGTACTATGGTCCATGTATTACCGCGTAGATCGGTTAAGCTTGCCCAGGAAAAGTCAGTAGGTTAGCTGACCGCCGTTTTATGAATGAAATACTGTTCAGTTGAATACGGCGAAAAATCCAAAAAGCAACAAACAAACTTACATCAATGTTTGTTATTGTAGTAGATCTGGCTGCAGTTCATACAGGATGAGTCATGCAGTTCCAAATAATAGACCTGTGTCCTGCAGTTCCAAATAATAGACCTGTGTCCTACTAGTACCATCTTAAGGAATATATGCAGCTTAATTATCTTCACTTAATAAATAACACAAAAAGAAAAAATGTCCATTTATTCTCTTTTAATTGTAAGCAAGCTAATAAATGTAAAGCATTTCAAAATCACATCCACAGCACACAATTAAACAAAATAACATAACATATTCAATTGTTTATACTGAAACAAGTATCACAAAATACATAAGTAATGCACAAAGCATGGAAATCTTTTTATTCCTGTGTTGAACCAGTACTAAGTCACTTTTTTCACAAGTTCTAGTACAGTTTTGTCAAAACCAATCAGGTTCATCACAAACTATTGAGTTGTGTTGATACTTCAGACACTTCCAATCGAGCCATTTTGAACAGCAAATTGGACAGTCACAGTTAGTGCTGGTTCCAATGTCACAATGAACACTTTTTCTATAGCATAAACATAGCTACTTCCCGCGGTGGTTTGTCACACAAATCACGAAGCGGTCAAAGGTCAGCATAAACCCAGCAGACTGTATCGACGAAGACAATTGTTCATGTCACCAATGGGTCGCTTTGCCGCTGTCTGTGGGTTCCGGAATGTTTCACTCCAATCGATGTTTTGCCCGAGGATGTTCGACGTGGAACTTTGTAAGCGCTTAGATGTGTGATTACTAAATACTTATGACAATCCTTCATCAACCATCTGTTAGGATGTTACAATTCATTAAAATTATTATTTTAAATATATTCTTTTCCATTTGGACAATTAATAAGATTATTTTACTTGAACACACATTACATAATATTTATATATTTGTTTATGAATGTAACTACAGTAGTGGTGTTGTGTGTCACAATATTCTAATTCAAGAAGGAATACTGCAATCAGGTGAATCATCCCCTGGAAATTAATCTTTCAGGGTGGGACGTCCCAGATTCTGTTCGTGACAGTTACCTGAAACAAGTAAAGTTCAATTAATATATTATTATTAATTTATTATTGCAAAGGTATACTGTAATATAAACACACACAAATATTATGTACAAACATACTGAACTGGCTACCCAATGCGATTCCTATTTTATATACTTTAAAACTTCTAAATATTGCCTACTCTAGCATACATTTTCCATTGACAAACACTGATGACACATTTAAGAACTTTTATGGATAAAAATAACGTGCATAAAAAATAAATGTACTGGCATTCTCTTTCTTATTTCATAACCTATTTGAAATAAAGGTATTAAATCCAATGCCAAAAATAAGATCTCTTGCCTTAGTTTTATTATCTTTCCATACCCCACCCACGTTTGGAATGTTAAATTTTAACCTGTTTAAAGAGGGTATGTATGATCTCATCAAATTTTCATACGAAAAAATAAAAGTAAAATAAAACCGATAAAACGATGATGAATAACAATAAAAGTTCAGAAGAACAGATATTGGAAAATCCCCGAAATTAGAGCTTAACACGGTTACAATATTTTTTGTCTTCTAGTCGAAAGCTCATTCATGTACATTAGACATGTACACTAGTATACCGGCTGTACTGTACTGTTGGGCAACTAAGATAAAACGTATGTTATACTTGTATGGCCTTGGATATGCATGGCTGTCGCAAGATGTTGGTGATAAATTTGTTTTTGTAAGATTATTCAAACAGCGTATAGTTGATTGTCATACCCAAAACTGGCACAGTGATACATTGAATTCAAATCGATGCTCACATTACAAGGATTACAAAACTTTGCTTAATCCAGAACGATATTTTCCGTTAGATATAACACGGAAATACAATAACAATCATAAAATTCGGATTGAATTAGGTCGCTATTTGAAGAACCCTAGATCACAAACCATTTGTCTCTCGTGTTCAACAGAGGAACCTCCGATCTTAGATTGTGAACTCCACGCATTTTTCTAATTCTCCAAATTTCAAGATATACTAAATTATTATTTGTTTTCTTGGTACTCTTCTGGTACAACAGCAAATAATTGTTATCAGTTAATGCGCTCAAACAACGACACTATCATAATAAGAATAGCTGTATACGTTTTTCACCTGTTGAATGCTATTAACAACGAAAATTAATGTGCTGACATGAATAGTATAAATCGATTGCTATTACTTTCTTATCATAATGTACTCAATAAATATGTGTTTATGTTAGTATTTTTCAATTTATAACAGTACGAAATGTTATATGGTTTGTTACACAACTCTATTTATGTATGCTTTCTTATTGTATGCCATGTATTATTGGCCGGAGGCCTATATGTACCAAATAAAAATTTGAACTTGAACTTGAACTGAATGTGTTAGACTGATGCAGTCGTTTCTGTCAAATATCAAATTTTTCATATATGATGTTACTTTGCTCCTTTTATAACGTGCTTGCCATTTTGATCTTGCTCAAGACAGTAACGATAAAAACCAATATTTAATAAAATGCACTACACAGTACAATCATTTTGGGTTTTCTTCCGATTATCACCCAAAAAGATATATTATAAATTTGTAGAAGTGCTACTTGATATTTTCTTTTGCTCGAAGTCTTTAGACAAAGTATAAACATTTAAAGAACAATTTTATATCTGTTAGAAGTAATGTGAGATCTATATAATCGGTATATAAAAGGACTTAATTTGGTTTACACTGGTAATTATTTTATATAATTATTGACAGTGTTGTCTTTAATTACCTGTAATGGGTATCGGATCATTGGCCAGCACGCATCACCTTTTGCAAGCTGTTATGTTAGAGTATATATTGAATGTTTATATATTAAAGAAAATCATACATCGTTCTTAGTAGCTGTTATACTAAAACAAAATAGATATATAATATTTTCTTGTTAAATTTTGTTGCTTTTCTTTGGATATAATATTTGTAACAAAACAGTATATAATAGTAAAACATAGTTGTTGGTTCTGTGTTAATACATTTCTCGATATTATCGTATAGTTTTCTTCTTCTCTTAGTGGCGCCGAGTCATGCCCATTATTCAGCCGCGACCCTACCCGTTTCAAAGCCAATTAGCGCCTCGTGACCTCTTATCTAATGATTGTACTGCCCGAAACGGTGACCCTTTATGATGCCATTTTATGATATACTAATTAGTGACAAACTGATAAAAGTATGTTGTAGGGACTGACAGCTTACGATACCCCAACATATTTAATGTTTTGTAACCCAAACCGGAAGTTCCAAATTTCTAGACTGCAGTTCTAGGTAGGTTACAAGAAGAATTATGAATGCAACAACTTACGGTTGTTAGCTGCATGTTGAATATATTCACTGTTTCATACGCATGTTATTGTAGTTTTATTGTTATGTCGGTTCGTACCTCTGCAATTTCGTGCCACTAAAACAAGCTCGTACCATTCATCAGTCCGTAAGACCATTCGCCCTTTATTGCTTTTGACCGATCCGTTGCACGCTGTTTTATATTCAATATTACAGTAATTAGTAGTGTAGTAAATAACACGATGATACGCTCAAAACCCAATAATTGGGTTTTGAGCGTATCATCATGTTATTTACTTCACTACTAATTACTGTTATATAATTTATTTTATGCTTTCCAGTGATTTACTGGTTGACAGGTTGAGGACCAATAACCGAAGGAAATACCACATAAATATATCTGGTGATGTTAATACGCATTTTATTAAATAAAAATCAAGGTTAGTGTTTGTTCTTTCGATTTCATGTACATACCGGTTGTTATGATTTTGACTCGACATTAAGTGAGGCCCGATTGGGGGGCACTAAGTTAAGCAAATATTGCCAAAATGGAGGACCAATAACCAAAGAGAAATTAACTCGCAAAATATATTTATTGTTGATATTCATTAAACATCACACATTATAACTCATTTATTTATTGCTGGGTCCATATGGCACTACAGTAGGCCTCTTCTGTTGTTCACCAAGGTCTTTGATGTGGCTGCCGAACTGGGGCCATTGTCTAGCAGTTTGTAGCAGTAAGCATGTAACACATTTAGAACATGTTCAGTGTCAAAAAGGATCAATTAAAATAACTGTACACGAACAATGCAAGCATCGTCGATAGAGCTTTAATTAATTAACGTTCTAGGGTAAATGTCAAGGGTGTCAACAAATTAGACTGTTCTTTTAGTGGATTGGATAAATTAGAGATATAAATGCTGGTGACAAAATAAACATGTCTTGGAATTAAAATGGATCCAGTGTGTTAGGACAGACAATTTATTGCATATTAACACGATTATATACACTCGATGAGGAGTGTTATGTGTTTCGCACGAAAGGTAATTATTTGTCCGTATTTGAAATTTACTTTGTGTTTATATTATGAAAATCAACGGACATGGACAAAACATTGCAATTGTTCTCATATTTTTCCCTCAAATTACAAAAATATGGGTGTACGGTCTTTTACGGTACTGGCAAAATTTTGCGAGCTTGGGAAAAATCTACTCGCAATTTCGCATTTTGCGAGTATGCGAGCCTAAATTTGAACCCTGATTAATATGTTGTTTGTTATGAATTGCAGTTTAAGTTTATTTTTGACAAATATAACTATTCCCCTTGTATCAGAACAATGAGCATATACAAATAAATAGTTTTCATCGCAATTGAACGCTTTTGCATATAATTAATATGCGTATATAACAGACTGAAATAGCGGATATGCTATGCAACATATGGAATTGGTAAACTTGAAAATTATGCGGATAACTTGCCGTTAGCAGTTTCATTTGTTACAAAGAAATACTGGGCCCCATGCGGGGCCTCCCACATGTTGACTGCGTGAGCATGCGCACTCGTTAACGGAAATTCCGAGCCAAGTTTGACAGAACACATGTAAACAAAAGTTATTAACCGCTGCATTTTTATTGGTACTTACCAGAAACAACTCAACATTTGCAGCAATAACGTAAACTTTCGAATGCAACAAAATGTACGATTGATTAACACGAGTGAAAGGATTTTAATCAAATATACCGGTTCTTTGGTTATTGTACCTCTTCGGTTATTGGTCCTTGACCAGTATAGAGATATATCAGTGAAATAAAATAGGTAATTCACTGTTTAAAACAATGAAAATTATCACACTGGTTCCCGATTTAATACAGTAAATAAAATGGACTGTCAACGATGCATGACTCAACATTATGAAATGACGTTATTATTTTCACATCATGAAGTTACAATTCCCGCAACATTTTCAAATTAAAAGCATTTGGATTGCACATGAAGGGACTGAACTCCAGATGGTCCAACCGTAAAAACAAGGGACTGAACTCCAGATGGTCCAACCGTAAAAACAAGGGACTGAACTCCAGATGGTCCAACCGTAAAAACAAGGGACTGAACTCCAGATGGTCCAACCGTAAAAACAAAAGAAAATTGTCACAAACACGTGATTTTCTTATTCACTATGTTGACATTGTTAAATCACGCGTAACAAGACTGGCGAGATAACGCAAGATTTTGAGGTCAGGGGGATCCGTGTTCTCGCTCTAAAGTAAAATCGATCAGCTGCTAATGCAGTTTCACGCAAACTGCTATTAAAACTCAAATAAAACAATTAACGTTATATGAAGATGTATTGCTTTATATGGTAATTTATATTTTAACGTTCACACATAGAATTAAGACCTGGCTGGATAACAATATTAATGGTCACACGTGTAGTGTGTCAAAATAGGCAAAAATGAAAAAGAAACACCACACCATACCTATGGTTAGAAGTAAACCATACAAACTCTTTTGGCATGCCACTTTGAAAAACCCCACCCACCAATTTGTAAAACGTTTAAGTGGTCTATTTTTGTACACATTAAATTATTTACTTAGTACTAAATGTGTAAAAAAAAAATAGCCTACAACATTGAGTACATTTTCATAGACCCAGAAAATTAGTTTTATTTGATTCGGTGAGTGGGGTTCCCCACAGATATTTTAATTTAATGTCTGTATGATTTTTATATGATTTTGTTCTGTTGACAATTGCAACCTGAGTACAAACCAGGCTCTCAGTTGGTAGAGAGCTGGACTGTCAATCCTGGTGTTCGCGAGTTCGAGCCCCAGCCCGGCCACGTTACTTGTGTGGGATTGGTCGTAAAATAATCTATATGGCCATTCTCTCCATATCTCTGATTCAAGTAGGGCAGACGTTACTGGCGTTAAAGTATGTGTACTATGGTCCATGTATTACCGCGTAGATCGGTTAAGCTTGCCCAGGAAAAGTCAGTAGGTTAGCTGACCGCCGTTTTATGAATGAAATACTGTTCAGTTGAATACGGCGAAAAATCCAAAAAGCAACAAACAAACTTACATCAATGTTTGTTATTGTAGTAGATCTGGCTGCAGTTCATACAGGATGAGTCATGCAGTTCCAAATAATAGACCTGTGTCCTGCAGTTCCAAATAATAGACCTGTGTCCTACTAGTACCATCTTAAGGAATATATGCAGCTTAATTATCTTCACTTAATAAATAACACAAAAAGAAAAAATGTCCATTTATTCTCTTTTAATTGTAAGCAAGCTAATAAATGTAAAGCATTTCAAAATCACATCCACAGCACACAATTAAACAAAATAACATAACATATTCAATTGTTTATACTGAAACAAGTATCACAAAATACATAAGTAATGCACAAAGCATGGAAATCTTTATATTCCTGTGTTGAACCAGTACTAAGTCACTTTTTTCACAAGTTCTAGTACAGTTTTGTCAAAACCAATCAGGTTCATCACAAACTATTGAGTTGTGTTGATACTTCAGACACTTCCAATCGAGCCATTTTGAACAGCAAATTGGACAGTCACAGTTAGTGCTGGTTCCAATGTCACAATGAACACTTTTTCTATAGCATAAACATAGCTACTTCCCGCGGTGGTTTGTCACACAAATCACGAAGCGGTCAAAGGTCAGCATAAACCCAGCAGACTGTATCGACGAAGACAATTGTTCATGTCACCAATGGGTCGCTTTGCCGCTGTCTGTGGGTTCCGGAATGTTTCACTCCAATCGATGTTTTGCCCGAGGATGTTCGACGTGGAACTTTGTAAGCGCTTAGATGTGTGATTACTAAATACTTATGACAATCCTTCATCAACCATCTGTTAGGATGTTACAATTCATTAAAATTATTATTTTAAATATATTCTTTTCCATTTGGACAATTAATAAGATTATTTTACTTGAACACACATTACATAATATTTATATATTTGTTTATGAATGTAACTACAGTAGTGGTGTTGTGTGTCACAATATTCTAATTCAAGAAGGAATACTGCAATCAGGTGAATCATCCCCTGGAAATTAATCTTTCAGGGTGGGACGTCCCAGATTCTGTTCGTGACAGTTACCTGAAACAAGTAAAGTTCAATTAATATATTATTATTAATTTATTATTGCAAAGGTATACTGTAATATAAACACACACAAATATTATGTACAAACATACTGAACTGGCTACCCAATGCGATTCCTATTTTATATACTTTAAAACTTCTAAATATTGCCTACTCTAGCATACATTTTCCATTGACAAACACTGATGACACATTTAAGAACTTTTATGGATAAAAATAACGTGCATAAAAAATAAATGTACTGGCATTCTCTTTCTTATTTCATAACCTATTTGAAATAAAGGTATTAAATCCAATGCCAAAAATAAGATCTCTTGCCTTAGTTTTATTATCTTTCCATACCCCACCCACGTTTGGAATGTTAAATTTTAACCTGTTTAAAGAGGGTATGTATGATCTCATCAAATTTTCATACGAAAAAATAAAAGTAAAATAAAACCGATAAAACGATGATGAATAACAATAAAAGTTCAGAAGAACAGATATTGGAAAATCCCCGAAATTAGAGCTTAACACGGTTACAATATTTTTTGTCTTCTAGTCGAAAGCTCATTCATGTACATTAGACATGTACACTAGTATACCGGCTGTACTGTACTGTTGGGCAACTAAGATAAAACGTATGTTATACTTGTATGGCCTTGGATATGCATGGCTGTCGCAAGATGTTGGTGATAAATTTGTTTTTGTAAGATTATTCAAACAGCGTATAGTTGATTGTCATACCCAAAACTGGCACAGTGATACATTGAATTCAAATCGATGCTCACATTACAAGGATTACAAAACTTTGCTTAATCCAGAACGATATTTTCCGTTAGATATAACACGGAAATACAATAACAATCATAAAATTCGGATTGAATTAGGTCGCTATTTGAAGAACCCTAGATCACAAACCATTTGTCTCTCGTGTTCAACAGAGGAACCTCCGATCTTAGATTGTGAACTCCACGCATTTTTCTAATTCTCCAAATTTCAAGATATACTAAATTATTATTTGTTTTCTTGGTACTCTTCTGGTACAACAGCAAATAATTGTTATCAGTTAATGCGCTCAAACAACGACACTATCATAATAAGAATAGCTGTATACGTTTTTCACCTGTTGAATGCTATTAACAACGAAAATTAATGTGCTGACATGAATAGTATAAATCGATTGCTATTACTTTCTTATCATAATGTACTCAATAAATATGTGTTTATGTTAGTATTTTTCAATTTATAACAGTACGAAATGTTATATGGTTTGTTACACAACTCTATTTATGTATGCTTTCTTATTGTATGCCATGTATTATTGGCCGGAGGCCTATATGTACCAAATAAAAATTTGAACTTGAACTTGAACTGAATGTGTTAGACTGATGCAGTCGTTTCTGTCAAATATCAAATTTTTCATATATGATGTTACTTTGCTCCTTTTATAACGTGCTTGCCATTTTGATCTTGCTCAAGACAGTAACGATAAAAACCAATATTTAATAAAATGCACTACACAGTACAATCATTTTGGGTTTTCTTCCGATTATCACCCAAAAAGATATATTATAAATTTGTAGAAGTGCTACTTGATATTTTCTTTTGCTCGAAGTCTTTAGACAAAGTATAAACATTTAAAGAACAATTTTATATCTGTTAGAAGTAATGTGAGATCTATATAATCGGTATATAAAAGGACTTAATTTGGTTTACACTGGTAATTATTTTATATAATTATTGACAGTGTTGTCTTTAATTACCTGTAATGGGTATCGGATCATTGGCCAGCACGCATCACCTTTTGCAAGCTGTTATGTTAGAGTATATATTGAATGTTTATATATTAAAGAAAATCATACATCGTTCTTAGTAGCTGTTATACTAAAACAAAATAGATATATAATATTTTCTTGTTAAATTTTGTTGCTTTTCTTTGGATATAATATTTGTAACAAAACAGTATATAATAGTAAAACATAGTTGTTGGTTCTGTGTTAATACATTTCTCGATATTATCGTATAGTTTTCTTCTTCTCTTAGTGGCGCCGAGTCATGCCCATTATTCAGCCGCGACCCTACCCGTTTCAAAGCCAATTAGCGCCTCGTGACCTCTTATCTAATGATTGTACTGCCCGAAACGGTGACCCTTTATGATGCCATTTTATGATATACTAATTAGTGACAAACTGATAAAAGTATGTTGTAGGGACTGACAGCTTACGATACCCCAACATATTTAATGTTTTGTAACCCAAACCGGAAGTTCCAAATTTCTAGACTGCAGTTCTAGGTAGGTTACAAGAAGAATTATGAATGCAACAACTTACGGTTGTTAGCTGCATGTTGAATATATTCACTGTTTCATACGCATGTTATTGTAGTTTTATTGTTATGTCGGTTCGTACCTCTGCAATTTCGTGCCACTAAAACAAGCTCGTACCATTCATCAGTCCGTAAGACCATTCGCCCTTTATTGCTTTTGACCGATCCGTTGCACGCTGTTTTATATTCAATATTACAGTAATTAGTAGTGTAGTAAATAACACGATGATACGCTCAAAACCCAATAATTGGGTTTTGAGCGTATCATCATGTTATTTACTTCACTACTAATTACTGTTATATAATTTATTTTATGCTTTCCAGTGATTTACTGGTTGACAGGTTGAGGACCAATAACCGAAGGAAATACCACATAAATATATCTGGTGATGTTAATACGCATTGTATTAAATAAAAATCAAGGTTAGTGTTTGTTCTTTCGATTTCATGTACATACCGGTTGTTATGATTTTGACTCGACATTAAGTGAGGCCCGATTGGGGGGCACTAAGTTAAGCAAATATTGCCAAAATGGAGGACCAATAACCAAAGAGAAATTAACTCGCAAAATATATTTATTGTTGATATTCATTAAACATCACACATTATAACTCATTTATTTATTGCTGGGTCCATATGGCACTACAGTAGGCCTCTTCTGTTGTTCACCAAGGTCTTTGATGTGGCTGCCGAACTGGGGCCATTGTCTAGCAGTTTGTAGCAGTAAGCATGTAACACACTTAGAACATGTTCAGTGTCAAAAAGGATCAATTAAAATAACTGTACACGAACAATGCAAGCATCGTCGATAGAGCTTTAATTAATTAACGTTCTAGGGTAAATGTCAAGGGTGTCAACAAATTAGACTGTTCTTTTAGTGGATTGGATAAATTAGAGATATAAATGCTGGTGACAAAATAAACATGTCTTGGAATTAAAATGGATCCAGTGTGTTAGGACAGACAATTTATTGCATATTAACACGATTATATACACTCGATGAGGAGTGTTATGTGTTTCGCACGAAAGGTAATTATTTGTCCGTATTTGAAATTTACTTTGTGTTTATATTATGAAAATCAACGGACATGGACAAAACATTGCAATTGTTCTCATATTTTTCCCTCAAATTACAAAAATATGGGTGTACGGTCTTTTACGGTACTGGCAAAATTTTGCGAGCTTGGGAAAAATCTACTCGCAATTTCGCATTTTGCGAGTATGCGAGCCTAAATTTGAACCCTGATTAATATGTTGTTTGTTATGAATTGCAGTTTAAGTTTATTTTTGACAAATATAACTATTCCCCTTGTATCAGAACAATGAGCATATACAAATAAATAGTTTTCATCGCAATTGAACGCTTTTGCATATAATTAATATGCGTATATAACAGACTGAAATAGCGGATATGCTATGCAACATATGGAATTGGTAAACTTGAAAATTATGCGGATAACTTGCCGTTAGCAGTTTCATTTGTTACAAAGAAATACTGGGCCCCATGCGGGGCCTCCCACATGTTGACTGCGTGAGCATGCGCACTCGTTAACGGAAATTCCGAGCCAAGTTTGACAGAACACATGTAAACAAAAGTTATTAACCGCTGCATTTTTATTGGTACTTACCAGAAACAACTCAACATTTGCAGCAATAACGTAAACTTTCGAATGCAACAAAATGTACGATTGATTAACACGAGTGAAAGGATTTTAATCAAATATACCGGTTCTTTGGTTATTGTACCTCTTCGGTTATTGGTCCTTGACCAGTATAGAGATATATCAGTGAAATAAAATAGGTAATTCACTGTTTAAAACAATGAAAATTATCACACTGGTTCCCGATTTAATACAGTAAATAAAATGGACTGTCAACGATGCATGACTCAACATTATGAAATGACGTTATTATTTTCACATCATGAAGTTACAATTCCCGCAACATTTTCAAATTAAAAGCATTTGGATTGCACATGAAGGGACTGAACTCCAGATGGTCCAACCGTAAAAACAAGGGACTGAACTCCAGATGGTCCAACCGTAAAAACAAGGGACTGAACTCCAGATGGTCCAACCGTAAAAACAAGGGACTGAACTCCAGATGGTCCAACCGTAAAAACAAAAGAAAATTGTCACAAACACGTGATTTTCTTATTCACTATGTTGACATTGTTAAATCACGCGTAACAAGACTGGCGAGATAACGCAAGATTTTGAGGTCAGGGGGATCCGTGTTCTCGCTCTAAAGTAAAATCGATCAGCTGCTAATGCAGTTTCACGCAAACTGCTATTAAAACTCAAATAAAACAATTAACGTTATATGAAGATGTATTGCTTTATATGGTAATTTATATTTTAACGTTCACACATAGAATTAAGACCTGGCTGGATAACAATATTAATGGTCACACGTGTAGTGTGTCAAAATAGGCAAAAATGAAAAAGAAACACCACACCATACCTATGGTTAGAAGTAAACCATACAAACTCTTTTGGCATGCCACTTTGAAAAACCCCACCCACCAATTTGTAAAACGTTTAAGTGGTCTATTTTTGTACACATTAAATTATTTACTTAGTACTAAATGTGTAAAAAAAAAATAGCCTACAACATTGAGTACATTTTCATAGACCCAGAAAATTAGTTTTATTTGATTCGGTGAGTGGGGTTCCCCACAGATATTTTAATTTAATGTCTGTATGATTTTTATATGATTTTGTTCTGTTGACAATTGCAACCTGAGTACAAACCAGGCTCTCAGTTGGTAGAGAGCTGGACTGTCAATCCTGGTGTTCGCGAGTTCGAGCCCCAGCCCGGCCACGTTACTTGTGTGGGATTGGTCGTAAAATAATCTATATGGCCATTCTCTCCATATCTCTGATTCAAGTAGGGCAGACGTTACTGGCGTTAAAGTATGTGTACTATGGTCCATGTATTACCGCGTAGATCGGTTAAGCTTGCCCAGGAAAAGTCAGTAGGTTAGCTGACCGCCGTTTTATGAATGAAATACTGTTCAGTTGAATACGGCGAAAAATCCAAAAAGCAACAAACAAACTTACATCAATGTTTGTTATTGTAGTAGATCTGGCTGCAGTTCATACAGGATGAGTCATGCAGTTCCAAATAATAGACCTGTGTCCTGCAGTTCCAAATAATAGACCTGTGTCCTACTAGTACCATCTTAAGGAATATATGCAGCTTAATTATCTTCACTTAATAAATAACACAAAAAGAAAAAATGTCCATTTATTCTCTTTTAATTGTAAGCAAGCTAATAAATGTAAAGCATTTCAAAATCACATCCACAGCACACAATTAAACAAAATAACATAACATATTCAATTGTTTATACTGAAACAAGTATCACAAAATACATAAGTAATGCACAAAGCATGGAAATCTTTATATTCCTGTGTTGAACCAGTACTAAGTCACTTTTTTCACAAGTTCTAGTACAGTTTTGTCAAAACCAATCAGGTTCATCACAAACTATTGAGTTGTGTTGATACTTCAGACACTTCCAATCGAGCCATTTTGAACAGCAAATTGGACAGTCACAGTTAGTGCTGGTTCCAATGTCACAATGAACACTTTTTCTATAGCATAAACATAGCTACTTCCCGCGGTGGTTTGTCACACAAATCACGAAGCGGTCAAAGGTCAGCATAAACCCAGCAGACTGTATCGACGAAGACAATTGTTCATGTCACCAATGGGTCGCTTTGCCGCTGTCTGTGGGTTCCGGAATGTTTCACTCCAATCGATGTTTTGCCCGAGGATGTTCGACGTGGAACTTTGTAAGCGCTTAGATGTGTGATTACTAAATACTTATGACAATCCTTCATCAACCATCTGTTAGGATGTTACAATTCATTAAAATTATTATTTTAAATATATTCTTTTCCATTTGGACAATTAATAAGATTATTTTACTTGAACACACATTACATAATATTTATATATTTGTTTATGAATGTAACTACAGTAGTGGTGTTGTGTGTCACAATATTCTAATTCAAGAAGGAATACTGCAATCAGGTGAATCATCCCCTGGAAATTAATCTTTCAGGGTGGGACGTCCCAGATTCTGTTCGTGACAGTTACCTGAAACAAGTAAAGTTCAATTAATATATTATTATTAATTTATTATTGCAAAGGTATACTGTAATATAAACACACACAAATATTATGTACAAACATACTGAACTGGCTACCCAATGCGATTCCTATTTTATATACTTTAAAACTTCTAAATATTGCCTACTCTAGCATACATTTTCCATTGACAAACACTGATGACACATTTAAGAACTTTTATGGATAAAAATAACGTGCATAAAAAATAAATGTACTGGCATTCTCTTTCTTATTTCATAACCTATTTGAAATAAAGGTATTAAATCCAATGCCAAAAATAAGATCTCTTGCCTTAGTTTTATTATCTTTCCATACCCCACCCACGTTTGGAATGTTAAATTTTAACCTGTTTAAAGAGGGTATGTATGATCTCATCAAATTTTCATACGAAAAAATAAAAGTAAAATAAAACCGATAAAACGATGATGAATAACAATAAAAGTTCAGAAGAACAGATATTGGAAAATCCCCGAAATTAGAGCTTAACACGGTTACAATATTTTTTGTCTTCTAGTCGAAAGCTCATTCATGTACATTAGACATGTACACTAGTATACCGGCTGTACTGTACTGTTGGGCAACTAAGATAAAACGTATGTTATACTTGTATGGCCTTGGATATGCATGGCTGTCGCAAGATGTTGGTGATAAATTTGTTTTTGTAAGATTATTCAAACAGCGTATAGTTGATTGTCATACCCAAAACTGGCACAGTGATACATTGAATTCAAATCGATGCTCACATTACAAGGATTACAAAACTTTGCTTAATCCAGAACGATATTTTCCGTTAGATATAACACGGAAATACAATAACAATCATAAAATTCGGATTGAATTAGGTCGCTATTTGAAGAACCCTAGATCACAAACCATTTGTCTCTCGTGTTCAACAGAGGAACCTCCGATCTTAGATTGTGAACTCCACGCATTTTTCTAATTCTCCAAATTTCAAGATATACTAAATTATTATTTGTTTTCTTGGTACTCTTCTGGTACAACAGCAAATAATTGTTATCAGTTAATGCGCTCAAACAACGACACTATCATAATAAGAATAGCTGTATACGTTTTTCACCTGTTGAATGCTATTAACAACGAAAATTAATGTGCTGACATGAATAGTATAAATCGATTGCTATTACTTTCTTATCATAATGTACTCAATAAATATGTGTTTATGTTAGTATTTTTCAATTTATAACAGTACGAAATGTTATATGGTTTGTTACACAACTCTATTTATGTATGCTTTCTTATTGTATGCCATGTATTATTGGCCGGAGGCCTATATGTACCAAATAAAAATTTGAACTTGAACTTGAACTGAATGTGTTAGACTGATGCAGTCGTTTCTGTCAAATATCAAATTTTTCATATATGATGTTACTTTGCTCCTTTTATAACGTGCTTGCCATTTTGATCTTGCTCAAGACAGTAACGATAAAAACCAATATTTAATAAAATGCACTACACAGTACAATCATTTTGGGTTTTCTTCCGATTATCACCCAAAAAGATATATTATAAATTTGTAGAAGTGCTACTTGATATTTTCTTTTGCTCGAAGTCTTTAGACAAAGTATAAACATTTAAAGAACAATTTTATATCTGTTAGAAGTAATGTGAGATCTATATAATCGGTATATAAAAGGACTTAATTTGGTTTACACTGGTAATTATTTTATATAATTATTGACAGTGTTGTCTTTAATTACCTGTAATGGGTATCGGATCATTGGCCAGCACGCATCACCTTTTGCAAGCTGTTATGTTAGAGTATATATTGAATGTTTATATATTAAAGAAAATCATACATCGTTCTTAGTAGCTGTTATACTAAAACAAAATAGATATATAATATTTTCTTGTTAAATTTTGTTGCTTTTCTTTGGATATAATATTTGTAACAAAACAGTATATAATAGTAAAACATAGTTGTTGGTTCTGTGTTAATACATTTCTCGATATTATCGTATAGTTTTCTTCTTCTCTTAGTGGCGCCGAGTCATGCCCATTATTCAGCCGCGACCCTACCCGTTTCAAAGCCAATTAGCGCCTCGTGACCTCTTATCTAATGATTGTACTGCCCGAAACGGTGACCCTTTATGATGCCATTTTATGATATACTAATTAGTGACAAACTGATAAAAGTATGTTGTAGGGACTGACAGCTTACGATACCCCAACATATTTAATGTTTTGTAACCCAAACCGGAAGTTCCAAATTTCTAGACTGCAGTTCTAGGTAGGTTACAAGAAGAATTATGAATGCAACAACTTACGGTTGTTAGCTGCATGTTGAATATATTCACTGTTTCATACGCATGTTATTGTAGTTTTATTGTTATGTCGGTTCGTACCTCTGCAATTTCGTGCCACTAAAACAAGCTCGTACCATTCATCAGTCCGTAAGACCATTCGCCCTTTATTGCTTTTGACCGATCCGTTGCACGCTGTTTTATATTCAATATTACAGTAATTAGTAGTGTAGTAAATAACACGATGATACGCTCAAAACCCAATAATTGGGTTTTGAGCGTATCATCATGTTATTTACTTCACTACTAATTACTGTTATATAATTTATTTTATGCTTTCCAGTGATTTACTGGTTGACAGGTTGAGGACCAATAACCGAAGGAAATACCACATAAATATATCTGGTGATGTTAATACGCATTGTATTAAATAAAAATCAAGGTTAGTGTTTGTTCTTTCGATTTCATGTACATACCGGTTGTTATGATTTTGACTCGACATTAAGTGAGGCCCGATTGGGGGGCACTAAGTTAAGCAAATATTGCCAAAATGGAGGACCAATAACCAAAGAGAAATTAACTCGCAAAATATATTTATTGTTGATATTCATTAAACATCACACATTATAACTCATTTATTTATTGCTGGGTCCATATGGCACTACAGTAGGCCTCTTCTGTTGTTCACCAAGGTCTTTGATGTGGCTGCCGAACTGGGGCCATTGTCTAGCAGTTTGTAGCAGTAAGCATGTAACACACTTAGAACATGTTCAGTGTCAAAAAGGATCAATTAAAATAACTGTACACGAACAATGCAAGCATCGTCGATAGAGCTTTAATTAATTAACGTTCTAGGGTAAATGTCAAGGGTGTCAACAAATTAGACTGTTCTTTTAGTGGATTGGATAAATTAGAGATATAAATGCTGGTGACAAAATAAACATGTCTTGGAATTAAAATGGATCCAGTGTGTTAGGACAGACAATTTGTTGCATATTAACACGATTATATACACTCGATGAGGAGTGTTATGTGTTTCGCACGAAAGGTAATTATTTGTCCGTATTTGAAATTTACTTTGTGTTTATATTATGAAAATCAACGGACATGGACAAAACATTGCAATTGTTCTCATATTTTTCCCTCAAATTACAAAAATATGGGTGTACGGTCTTTTACGGTACTGGCAAAATTTTGCGAGCTTGGGAAAAATCTACTCGCAATTTCGCATTTTGCGAGTATGCGAGCCTAAATTTGAACCCTGATTAATATGTTGTTTGTTATGAATTGCAGTTTAAGTTTATTTTTGACAAATATAACTATTCCCCTTGTATCAGAACAATGAGCATATACAAATAAATAGTTTTCATCGCAATTGAACGCTTTTGCATATAATTAATATGCGTATATAACAGACTGAAATAGCGGATATGCTATGCAACATATGGAATTGGTAAACTTGAAAATTATGCGGATAACTTGCCGTTAGCAGTTTCATTTGTTACAAAGAAATACTGGGCCCCATGCGGGGCCTCCCACATGTTGACTGCGTGAGCATGCGCACTCGTTAACGGAAATTCCGAGCCAAGTTTGACAGAACACATGTAAACAAAAGTTATTAACCGCTGCATTTTTATTGGTACTTACCAGAAACAACTCAACATTTGCAGCAATAACGTAAACTTTCGAATGTAACAAAATGTACGATTGATTAACACGAGTGAAAGGATTTTAATCAAATATACCGGTTCTTTGGTTATTGTACCTCTTCGGTTATTGGTCCTTGACCAGTATAGAGATATATCAGTGAAATAAAATAGGTAATTCACTGTTTAAAACAATGAAAATTATCACACTGGTTCCCGATTTAATACAGTAAATAAAATGGACTGTCAACGATGCATGACTCAACATTATGAAATGACGTTATTATTTTCACATCATGAAGTTACAATTCCCGCAACATTTTCAAATTAAAAGCATTTGGATTGCACATGAAGGGACTGAACTCCAGATGGTCCAACCGTAAAAACAAGGGACTGAACTCCAGATGGTCCAACCGTAAAAACAAGGGACTGAACTCCAGATGGTCCAACCGTAAAAACAAGGGACTGAACTCCAGATGGTCCAACCGTAAAAACAAAAGAAAATTGTCACAAACACGTGATTTTCTTATTCACTATGTTGACATTGTTAAATCACGCGTAACAAGACTGGCGAGATAACGCAAGATTTTGAGGTCAGGGGGATCCGTGTTCTCGCTCTAAAGTAAAATCGATCAGCTGCTAATGCAGTTTCACGCAAACTGCTATTAAAACTCAAATAAAACAATTAACGTTATATGAAGATGTATTGCTTTATATGGTAATTTATATTTTAACGTTCACACATAGAATTAAGACCTGGCTGGATAACAATATTAATGGTCACACGTGTAGTGTGTCAAAATAGGCAAAAATGAAAAAGAAACACCACACCATACCTATGGTTAGAAGTAAACCATACAAACTCTTTTGGCATGCCACTTTGAAAAACCCCACCCACCAATTTGTAAAACGTTTAAGTGGTCTATTTTTGTACACATTAAATTATTTACTTAGTACTAAATGTGTAAAAAAAAAATAGCCTACAACATTGAGTACATTTTCATAGACCCAGAAAATTAGTTTTATTTGATTCGGTGAGTGGGGTTCCCCACAGATATTTTAATTTAATGTCTGTATGATTTTTATATGATTTTGTTCTGTTGACAATTGCAACCTGAGTACAAACCAGGCTCTCAGTTGGTAGAGAGCTGGACTGTCAATCCTGGTGTTCGCGAGTTCGAGCCCCAGCCCGGCCACGTTACTTGTGTGGGATTGGTCGTAAAATAATCTATATGGCCATTCTCTCCATATCTCTGATTCAAGTAGGGCAGACGTTACTGGCGTTAAAGTATGTGTACTATGGTCCATGTATTACCGCGTAGATCGGTTAAGCTTGCCCAGGAAAAGTCAGTAGGTTAGCTGACCGCCGTTTTATGAATGAAATACTGTTCAGTTGAATACGGCGAAAAATCCAAAAAGCAACAAACAAACTTACATCAATGTTTGTTATTGTAGTAGATCTGGCTGCAGTTCATACAGGATGAGTCATGCAGTTCCAAATAATAGACCTGTGTCCTGCAGTTCCAAATAATAGACCTGTGTCCTACTAGTACCATCTTAAGGAATATATGCAGCTTAATTATCTTCACTTAATAAATAACACAAAAAGAAAAAATGTCCATTTATTCTCTTTTAATTGTAAGCAAGCTAATAAATGTAAAGCATTTCAAAATCACATCCACAGCACACAATTAAACAAAATAACATAACATATTCAATTGTTTATACTGAAACAAGTATCACAAAATACATAAGTAATGCACAAAGCATGGAAATCTTTATATTCCTGTGTTGAACCAGTACTAAGTCACTTTTTTCACAAGTTCTAGTACAGTTTTGTCAAAACCAATCAGGTTCATCACAAACTATTGAGTTGTGTTGATACTTCAGACACTTCCAATCGAGCCATTTTGAACAGCAAATTGGACAGTCACAGTTAGTGCTGGTTCCAATGTCACAATGAACACTTTTTCTATAGCATAAACATAGCTACTTCCCGCGGTGGTTTGTCACACAAATCACGAAGCGGTCAAAGGTCAGCATAAACCCAGCAGACTGTATCGACGAAGACAATTGTTCATGT
Organism: Congeria kusceri; assembly: GCA_027627225.1. Lineage (NCBI taxonomy): Eukaryota > Metazoa > Mollusca > Bivalvia > Myida > Dreissenidae > Congeria > Congeria kusceri. Next base: position 75,505,479 of record CM051029.1, on the reverse strand, counting down.
CACCAATGGGTCGCTTTGCCGCTGTCTGTGGGTTCCGGAATGTTTCACTCCAATCGATGTTTTGCCCGAGGATGTTCGACGTGGAACTTTGTAAGCGCTTAGATGTGTGATTACTAAATACTTATGACAATCCTTCATCAACCATCTGTTAGGATGTTACAATTCATTAAAATTATTATTTTAAATATATTCTTTTCCATTTGGACAATTAATAAGATTATTTTACTTGAACACACATTACATAATATTTATATATTTGTTTATGAATGTAACTACAGTAGTGGTGTTGTGTGTCACAATATTCTAATTCAAGAAGGAATACTGCAATCAGGTGAATCATCCCCTGGAAATTAATCTTTCAGGGTGGGACGTCCCAGATTCTGTTCGTGACAGTTACCTGAAACAAGTAAAGTTCAATTAATATATTATTATTAATTTATTATTGCAAAGGTATACTGTAATATAAACACACACAAATATTATGTACAAACATACTGAACTGGCTACCCAATGCGATTCCTATTTTATATACTTTAAAACTTCTAAATATTGCCTACTCTAGCATACATTTTCCATTGACAAACACTGATGACACATTTAAGAACTTTTATGGATAAAAATAACGTGCATAAAAAATAAATGTACTGGCATTCTCTTTCTTATTTCATAACCTATTTGAAATAAAGGTATTAAATCCAATGCCAAAAATAAGATCTCTTGCCTTAGTTTTATTATCTTTCCATACCCCACCCACGTTTGGAATGTTAAATTTTAACCTGTTTAAAGAGGGTATGTATGATCTCATCAAATTTTCATACGAAAAAATAAAAGTAAAATAAAACCGATAAAACGATGATGAATAACAATAAAAGTTCAGAAGAACAGATATTGGAAAATCCCCGAAATTAGAGCTTAACACGGTTACAATATTTTTTGTCTTCTAGTCGAAAGCTCATTCATGTACATTAGACATGTACACTAGTATACCGGCTGTACTGTACTGTTGGGCAACTAAGATAAAACGTATGTTATACTTGTATGGCCTTGGATATGCATGGCTGTCGCAAGATGTTGGTGATAAATTTGTTTTTGTAAGATTATTCAAACAGCGTATAGTTGATTGTCATACCCAAAACTGGCACAGTGATACATTGAATTCAAATCGATGCTCACATTACAAGGATTACAAAACTTTGCTTAATCCAGAACGATATTTTCCGTTAGATATAACACGGAAATACAATAACAATCATAAAATTCGGATTGAATTAGGTCGCTATTTGAAGAACCCTAGATCACAAACCATTTGTCTCTCGTGTTCAACAGAGGAACCTCCGATCTTAGATTGTGAACTCCACGCATTTTTCTAATTCTCCAAATTTCAAGATATACTAAATTATTATTTGTTTTCTTGGTACTCTTCTGGTACAACAGCAAATAATTGTTATCAGTTAATGCGCTCAAACAACGACACTATCATAATAAGAATAGCTGTATACGTTTTTCACCTGTTGAATGCTATTAACAACGAAAATTAATGTGCTGACATGAATAGTATAAATCGATTGCTATTACTTTCTTATCATAATGTACTCAATAAATATGTGTTTATGTTAGTATTTTTCAATTTATAACAGTACGAAATGTTATATGGTTTGTTACACAACTCTATTTATGTATGCTTTCTTATTGTATGCCATGTATTATTGGCCGGAGGCCTATATGTACCAAATAAAAATTTGAACTTGAACTTGAACTGAATGTGTTAGACTGATGCAGTCGTTTCTGTCAAATATCAAATTTTTCATATATGATGTTACTTTGCTCCTTTTATAACGTGCTTGCCATTTTGATCTTGCTCAAGACAGTAACGATAAAAACCAATATTTAATAAAATGCACTACACAGTACAATCATTTTGGGTTTTCTTCCGATTATCACCCAAAAAGATATATTATAAATTTGTAGAAGTGCTACTTGATATTTTCTTTTGCTCGAAGTCTTTAGACAAAGTATAAACATTTAAAGAACAATTTTATATCTGTTAGAAGTAATGTGAGATCTATATAATCGGTATATAAAAGGACTTAATTTGGTTTACACTGGTAATTATTTTATATAATTATTGACAGTGTTGTCTTTAATTACCTGTAATGGGTATCGGATCATTGGCCAGCACGCATCACCTTTTGCAAGCTGTTATGTTAGAGTATATATTGAATGTTTATATATTAAAGAAAATCATACATCGTTCTTAGTAGCTGTTATACTAAAACAAAATAGATATATAATATTTTCTTGTTAAATTTTGTTGCTTTTCTTTGGATATAATATTTGTAACAAAACAGTATATAATAGTAAAACATAGTTGTTGGTTCTGTGTTAATACATTTCTCGATATTATCGTATAGTTTTCTTCTTCTCTTAGTGGCGCCGAGTCATGCCCATTATTCAGCCGCGACCCTACCCATTTCAAAGCCAATTAGCGCCTCGTGACCTCTTATCTAATGATTGTACTGCCCGAAACGGTGACCCTTTATGATGCCATTTTATGATATACTAATTAGTGACAAACTGATAAAAGTATGTTGTAGGGACTGACAGCTTACGATACCCCAACATATTTAATGTTTTGTAACCCAAACCGGAAGTTCCAAATTTCTAGACTGCAGTTCTAGGTAGGTTACAAGAAGAATTATGAATGCAACAACTTACGGTTGTTAGCTGCATGTTGAATATATTCACTGTTTCATACGCATGTTATTGTAGTTTTATTGTTATGTCGGTTCGTACCTCTGCAATTTCGTGCCACTAAAACAAGCTCGTACCATTCATCAGTCCGTAAGACCATTCGCCCTTTATTGCTTTTGACCGATCCGTTGCACGCTGTTTTATATTCAATATTACAGTAATTAGTAGTGTAGTAAATAACACGATGATACGCTCAAAACCCAATAATTGGGTTTTGAGCGTATCATCATGTTATTTACTTCACTACTAATTACTGTTATATAATTTATTTTATGCTTTCCAGTGATTTACTGGTTGACAGGTTGAGGACCAATAACCGAAGGAAATACCACATAAATATATCTGGTGATGTTAATACGCATTGTATTAAATAAAAATCAAGGTTAGTGTTTGTTCTTTCGATTTCATGTACATACCGGTTGTTATGATTTTGACTCGACATTAAGTGAGGCCCGATTGGGGGGCACTAAGTTAAGCAAATATTGCCAAAATGGAGGACCAATAACCAAAGAGAAATTAACTCGCAAAATATATTTATTGTTAATATTCATTAAACATCACACATTATAACTCATTTATTTATTGCTGGGTCCATATGGCACTACAGTAGGCCTCTTCTGTTGTTCACCAAGGTCTTTGATGTGGCTGCCGAACTGGGGCCATTGTCTAGCAGTTTGTAGCAGTAAGCATGTAACACACTTAGAACATGTTCAGTGTCAAAAAGGATCAATTAAAATAACTGTACACGAACAATGCAAGCATCGTCGATAGAGCTTTAATTAATTAACGTTCTAGGGTAAATGTCAAGGGTGTCAACAAATTAGACTGTTCTTTTAGTGGATTGGATAAATTAGAGATATAAATGCTGGTGACAAAATAAACATGTCTTGGAATTAAAATGGATCCAGTGTGTTAGGACAGACAATTTGTTGCATATTAACACGATTATATACACTCGATGAGGAGTGTTATGTGTTTCGCACGAAAGGTAATTATTTGTCCGTATTTGAAATTTACTTTGTGTTTATATTATGAAAATCAACGGACATGGACAAAACATTGCAATTGTTCTCATATTTTTCCCTCAAATTACAAAAATATGGGTGTACGGTCTTTTACGGTACTGGCAAAATTTTGCGAGCTTGGGAAAAATCTACTCGCAATTTCGCATTTTGCGAGTATGCGAGCCTAAATTTGAACCCTGATTAATATGTTGTTTGTTATGAATTGCAGTTTAAGTTTATTTTTGACAAATATAACTATTCCCCTTGTATCAGAACAATGAGCATATACAAATAAATAGTTTTCATCGCAATTGAACGCTTTTGCATATAATTAATATGCGTATATAACAGACTGAAATAGCGGATATGCTATGCAACATATGGAATTGGTAAACTTGAAAATTATGCGGATAACTTGCCGTTAGCAGTTTCATTTGTTACAAAGAAATACTGGGCCCCATGCGGGGCCTCCCACATGTTGACTGCGTGAGCATGCGCACTCGTTAACGGAAATTCCGAGCCAAGTTTGACAGAACACATGTAAACAAAAGTTATTAACCGCTGCATTTTTATTGGTACTTACCAGAAACAACTCAACATTTGCAGCAATAACGTAAACTTTCGAATGTAACAAAATGTACGATTGATTAACACGAGTGAAAGGATTTTAATCAAATATACCGGTTCTTTGGTTATTGTACCTCTTCGGTTATTGGTCCTTGACCAGTATAGAGATATATCAGTGAAATAAAATAGGTAATTCACTGTTTAAAACAATGAAAATTATCACACTGGTTCCCGATTTAATACAGTAAATAAAATGGACTGTCAACGATGCATGACTCAACATTATGAAATGACGTTATTATTTTCACATCATGAAGTTACAATTCCCGCAACATTTTCAAATTAAAAGCATTTGGATTGCACATGAAGGGACTGAACTCCAGATGGTCCAACCGTAAAAACAAGGGACTGAACTCCAGATGGTCCAACCGTAAAAACAAGGGACTGAACTCCAGATGGTCCAACCGTAAAAACAAGGGACTGAACTCCAGATGGTCCAACCGTAAAAACAAAAGAAAATTGTCACAAACACGTGATTTTCTTATTCACTATGTTGACATTGTTAAATCACGCGTAACAAGACTGGCGAGATAACGCAAGATTTTGAGGTCAGGGGGATCCGTGTTCTCGCTCTAAAGTAAAATCGATCAGCTGCTAATGCAGTTTCACGCAAACTGCTATTAAAACTCAAATAAAACAATTAACGTTATATGAAGATGTATTGCTTTATATGGTAATTTATATTTTAACGTTCACACATAGAATTAAGACCTGGCTGGATAACAATATTAATGGTCACACGTGTAGTGTGTCAAAATAGGCAAAAATGAAAAAGAAACACCACACCATACCTATGGTTAGAAGTAAACCATACAAACTCTTTTGGCATGCCACTTTGAAAAACCCCACCCACCAATTTGTAAAACGTTTAAGTGGTCTATTTTTGTACACATTAAATTATTTACTTAGTACTAAATGTGTAAAAAAAAAATAGCCTACAACATTGAGTACATTTTCATAGACCCAGAAAATTAGTTTTATTTGATTCGGTGAGTGGGGTTCCCCACAGATATTTTAATTTAATGTCTGTATGATTTTTATATGATTTTGTTCTGTTGACAATTGCAACCTGAGTACAAACCAGGCTCTCAGTTGGTAGAGAGCTGGACTGTCAATCCTGGTGTTCGCGAGTTCGAGCCCCAGCCCGGCCACGTTACTTGTGTGGGATTGGTCGTAAAATAATCTATATGGCCATTCTCTCCATATCTCTGATTCAAGTAGGGCAGACGTTACTGGCGTTAAAGTATGTGTACTATGGTCCATGTATTACCGCGTAGATCGGTTAAGCTTGCCCAGGAAAAGTCAGTAGGTTAGCTGACCGCCGTTTTATGAATGAAATACTGTTCAGTTGAATACGGCGAAAAATCCAAAAAGCAACAAACAAACTTACATCAATGTTTGTTATTGTAGTAGATCTGGCTGCAGTTCATACAGGATGAGTCATGCAGTTCCAAATAATAGACCTGTGTCCTGCAGTTCCAAATAATAGACCTGTGTCCTACTAGTACCATCTTAAGGAATATATGCAGCTTAATTATCTTCACTTAATAAATAACACAAAAAGAAAAAATGTCCATTTATTCTCTTTTAATTGTAAGCAAGCTAATAAATGTAAAGCATTTCAAAATCACATCCACAGCACACAATTAAACAAAATAACATAACATATTCAATTGTTTATACTGAAACAAGTATCACAAAATACATAAGTAATGCACAAAGCATGGAAATCTTTATATTCCTGTGTTGAACCAGTACTAAGTCACTTTTTTCACAAGTTCTAGTACAGTTTTGTCAAAACCAATCAGGTTCATCACAAACTATTGAGTTGTGTTGATACTTCAGACACTTCCAATCGAGCCATTTTGAACAGCAAATTGGACAGTCACAGTTAGTGCTGGTTCCAATGTCACAATGAACACTTTTTCTATAGCATAAACATAGCTACTTCCCGCGGTGGTTTGTCACACAAATCACGAAGCGGTCAAAGGTCAGCATAAACCCAGCAGACTGTATCGACGAAGACAATTGTTCATGTCACCAATGGGTCGCTTTGCCGCTGTCTGTGGGTTCCGGAATGTTTCACTCCAATCGATGTTTTGCCCGAGGATGTTCGACGTGGAACTTTGTAAGCGCTTAGATGTGTGATTACTAAATACTTATGACAATCCTTCATCAACCATCTGTTAGGATGTTACAATTCATTAAAATTATTATTTTAAATATATTCTTTTCCATTTGGACAATTAATAAGATTATTTTACTTGAACACACATTACATAATATTTATATATTTGTTTATGAATGTAACTACAGTAGTGGTGTTGTGTGTCACAATATTCTAATTCAAGAAGGAATACTGCAATCAGGTGAATCATCCCCTGGAAATTAATCTTTCAGGGTGGGACGTCCCAGATTCTGTTCGTGACAGTTACCTGAAACAAGTAAAGTTCAATTAATATATTATTATTAATTTATTATTGCAAAGGTATACTGTAATATAAACACACACAAATATTATGTACAAACATACTGAACTGGCTACCCAATGCGATTCCTATTTTATATACTTTAAAACTTCTAAATATTGCCTACTCTAGCATACATTTTCCATTGACAAACACTGATGACACATTTAAGAACTTTTATGGATAAAAATAACGTGCATAAAAAATAAATGTACTGGCATTCTCTTTCTTATTTCATAACCTATTTGAAATAAAGGTATTAAATCCAATGCCAAAAATAAGATCTCTTGCCTTAGTTTTATTATCTTTCCATACCCCACCCACGTTTGGAATGTTAAATTTTAACCTGTTTAAAGAGGGTATGTATGATCTCATCAAATTTTCATACGAAAAAATAAAAGTAAAATAAAACCGATAAAACGATGATGAATAACAATAAAAGTTCAGAAGAACAGATATTGGAAAATCCCCGAAATTAGAGCTTAACACGGTTACAATATTTTTTGTCTTCTAGTCGAAAGCTCATTCATGTACATTAGACATGTACACTAGTATACCGGCTGTACTGTACTGTTGGGCAACTAAGATAAAACGTATGTTATACTTGTATGGCCTTGGATATGCATGGCTGTCGCAAGATGTTGGTGATAAATTTGTTTTTGTAAGATTATTCAAACAGCGTATAGTTGATTGTCATACCCAAAACTGGCACAGTGATACATTGAATTCAAATCGATGCTCACATTACAAGGATTACAAAACTTTGCTTAATCCAGAACGATATTTTCCGTTAGATATAACACGGAAATACAATAACAATCATAAAATTCGGATTGAATTAGGTCGCTATTTGAAGAACCCTAGATCACAAACCATTTGTCTCTCGTGTTCAACAGAGGAACCTCCGATCTTAGATTGTGAACTCCACGCATTTTTCTAATTCTCCAAATTTCAAGATATACTAAATTATTATTTGTTTTCTTGGTACTCTTCTGGTACAACAGCAAATAATTGTTATCAGTTAATGCGCTCAAACAACGACACTATCATAATAAGAATAGCTGTATACGTTTTTCACCTGTTGAATGCTATTAACAACGAAAATTAATGTGCTGACATGAATAGTATAAATCGATTGCTATTACTTTCTTATCATAATGTACTCAATAAATATGTGTTTATGTTAGTATTTTTCAATTTATAACAGTACGAAATGTTATATGGTTTGTTACACAACTCTATTTATGTATGCTTTCTTATTGTATGCCATGTATTATTGGCCGGAGGCCTATATGTACCAAATAAAAATTTGAACTTGAACTTGAACTGAATGTGTTAGACTGATGCAGTCGTTTCTGTCAAATATCAAATTTTTCATATATGATGTTACTTTGCTCCTTTTATAACGTGCTTGCCATTTTGATCTTGCTCAAGACAGTAACGATAAAAACCAATATTTAATAAAATGCACTACACAGTACAATCATTTTGGGTTTTCTTCCGATTATCACCCAAAAAGATATATTATAAATTTGTAGAAGTGCTACTTGATATTTTCTTTTGCTCGAAGTCTTTAGACAAAGTATAAACATTTAAAGAACAATTTTATATCTGTTAGAAGTAATGTGAGATCTATATAATCGGTATATAAAAGGACTTAATTTGGTTTACACTGGTAATTATTTTATATAATTATTGACAGTGTTGTCTTTAATTACCTGTAATGGGTATCGGATCATTGGCCAGCACGCATCACCTTTTGCAAGCTGTTATGTTAGAGTATATATTGAATGTTTATATATTAAAGAAAATCATACATCGTTCTTAGTAGCTGTTATACTAAAACAAAATAGATATATAATATTTTCTTGTTAAATTTTGTTGCTTTTCTTTGGATATAATATTTGTAACAAAACAGTATATAATAGTAAAACATAGTTGTTGGTTCTGTGTTAATACATTTCTCGATATTATCGTATAGTTTTCTTCTTCTCTTAGTGGCGCCGAGTCATGCCCATTATTCAGCCGCGACCCTACCCGTTTCAAAGCCAATTAGCGCCTCGTGACCTCTTATCTAATGATTGTACTGCCCGAAACGGTGACCCTTTATGATGCCATTTTATGATATACTAATTAGTGACAAACTGATAAAAGTATGTTGTAGGGACTGACAGCTTACGATACCCCAACATATTTAATGTTTTGTAACCCAAACCGGAAGTTCCAAATTTCTAGACTGCAGTTCTAGGTAGGTTACAAGAAGAATTATGAATGCAACAACTTACGGTTGTTAGCTGCATGTTGAATATATTCACTGTTTCATACGCATGTTATTGTAGTTTTATTGTTATGTCGGTTCGTACCTCTGCAATTTCGTGCCACTAAAACAAGCTCGTACCATTCATCAGTCCGTAAGACCATTCGCCCTTTATTGCTTTTGACCGATCCGTTGCACGCTGTTTTATATTCAATATTACAGTAATTAGTAGTGTAGTAAATAACACGATGATACGCTCAAAACCCAATAATTGGGTTTTGAGCGTATCATCATGTTATTTACTTCACTACTAATTACTGTTATATAATTTATTTTATGCTTTCCAGTGATTTACTGGTTGACAGGTTGAGGACCAATAACCGAAGGAAATACCACATAAATATATCTGGTGATGTTAATACGCATTTTATTAAATAAAAATCAAGGTTAGTGTTTGTTCTTTCGATTTCATGTACATACCGGTTGTTATGATTTTGACTCGACATTAAGTGAGGCCCGATTGGGGGGCACTAAGTTAAGCAAATATTGCCAAAATGGAGGACCAATAACCAAAGAGAAATTAACTCGCAAAATATATTTATTGTTGATATTCATTAAACATCACACATTATAACTCATTTATTTATTGCTGGGTCCATATGGCACTCCGGTAGACCTCTTCTGTTGTTCACCAAGGTCTTTGATGTGGCTGCCGAACTGGGGCCATTGTCTAGCAGTTTGTAGCAGTAAGCATGTAACACACTTAAAACATGTTCAGTGTCAAAAAGGATCAATTAAAATAACTGTACACGAACAATGCAAGCATCGTCGATAGAGCTTTAATTAATTAACGTTCTAGGGTAAATGTCAAGGGTGTCAACAAATTAGACTGTTCTTTTAGTGGATTGGATAAATTAGAGATATAAATGCTGGTGACAAAATAAACATGTATTGGAATTAAAATGGATCCAGTGTGTTAGGACAGACAATTTATTGCATATTAACACGATTATATACACTCGATGAGGAGTGTTATGTGTTTCGCACGAAAGGTAATTATTTGTCCGTATTTGAAATTTACTTTGTGTTTATATTATGAAAATCAACGGACATGGACAAAACATTGCAATTGTTCTCATATTTTTCCCTCAAATTACAAAAATATGGGTGTACGGTCTTTTACGGTACTGGCAAAATTTTGCGAGCTTGGGAAAAATCTACTCGCAATTTCGCATTTTGCGAGTATGCGAGCCTAAATTTGAACCCTGATTAATATGTTGTTTGTTATGAATTGCAGTTTAAGTTTATTTTTGACAAATATAACTATTCCCCTTGTATCAGAACAATGAGCATATACAAATAAATAGTTTTCATCGCAATTGAACGCTTTTGCATATAATTAATATGCGTATATAACAGACTGAAATAGCGGATATGCTATGCAACATATGGAATTGGTAAACTTGAAAATTATGCGGATAACTTGCCGTTAGCAGTTTCATTTGTTACAAAGAAATACTGGGCCCCATGCGGGGCCTCCCACATGTTGACTGCGTGAGCATGCGCACTCGTTAACGGAAATTCCGAGCCAAGTTTGACAGAACACATGTAAACAAAAGTTATTAACCGCTGCATTTTTATTGGTACTTACCAGAAACAACTCAACATTTGCAGCAATAACGTAAACTTTCGAATGCAACAAAATGTACGATTGATTAACACGAGTGAAAGGATTTTAATCAAATATACCGGTTCTTTGGTTATTGTACCTCTTCGGTTATTGGTCCTTGACCAGTATAGAGATATATCAGTGAAATAAAATAGGTAATTCACTGTTTAAAACAATGAAAATTATCACACTGGTTCCCGATTTAATACAGTAAATAAAATGGACTGTCAACGATGCATGACTCAACATTATGAAATGACGTTATTATTTTCACATCATGAAGTTACAATTCCCGCAACATTTTCAAATTAAAAGCATTTGGATTGCACATGAAGGGACTGAACTCCAGATGGTCCAACCGTAAAAACAAGGGACTGAACTCCAGATGGTCCAACCGTAAAAACAAGGGACTGAACTCCAGATGGTCCAACCGTAAAAACAAGGGACTGAACTCCAGATGGTCCAACCGTAAAAACAAAAGAAAATTGTCACAAACACGTGATTTTCTTATTCACTATGTTGACATTGTTAAATCACGCGTAACAAGACTGGCGAGATAACGCAAGATTTTGAGGTCAGGGGGATCCGTGTTCTCGCTCTAAAGTAAAATCGATCAGCTGCTAATGCAGTTTCACGCAAACTGCTATTAAAACTCAAATAAAACAATTAACGTTATATGAAGATGTATTGCTTTATATGGTAATTTATATTTTAACGTTCACACATAGAATTAAGACCTGGCTGGATAACAATATTAATGGTCACACGTGTAGTGTGTCAAAATAGGCAAAAATGAAAAAGAAACACCACACCATACCTATGGTTAGAAGTAAACCATACAAACTCTTTTGGCATGCCACTTTGAAAAACCCCACCCACCAATTTGTAAAACGTTTAAGTGGTCTATTTTTGTACACATTAAATTATTTACTTAGTACTAAATGTGTAAAAAAAAAATAGCCTACAACATTGAGTACATTTTCATAGACCCAGAAAATTAGTTTTATTTGATTCGGTGAGTGGGGTTCCCCACAGATATTTTAATTTAATGTCTGTATGATTTTTATATGATTTTGTTCTGTTGACAATTGCAACCTGAGTACAAACCAGGCTCTCAGTTGGTAGAGAGCTGGACTGTCAATCCTGGTGTTCGCGAGTTCGAGCCCCAGCCCGGCCACGTTACTTGTGTGGGATTGGTCGTAAAATAATCTATATGGCCATTCTCTCCATATCTCTGATTCAAGTAGGGCAGACGTTACTGGCGTTAAAGTATGTGTACTATGGTCCATGTATTACCGCGTAGATCGGTTAAGCTTGCCCAGGAAAAGTCAGTAGGTTAGCTGACCGCCGTTTTATGAATGAAATACTGTTCAGTTGAATACGGCGAAAAATCCAAAAAGCAACAAACAAACTTACATCAATGTTTGTTATTGTAGTAGATCTGGCTGCAGTTCATACAGGATGAGTCATGCAGTTCCAAATAATAGACCTGTGTCCTGCAGTTCCAAATAATAGACCTGTGTCCTACTAGTACCATCTTAAGGAATATATGCAGCTTAATTATCTTCACTTAATAAATAACACAAAAAGAAAAAATGTCCATTTATTCTCTTTTAATTGTAAGCAAGCTAATAAATGTAAAGCATTTCAAAATCACATCCACAGCACACAATTAAACAAAATAACATAACATATTCAATTGTTTATACTGAAACAAGTATCACAAAATACATAAGTAATGCACAAAGCATGGAAATCTTTATATTCCTGTGTTGAACCAGTACTAAGTCACTTTTTTCACAAGTTCTAGTACAGTTTTGTCAAAACCAATCAGGTTCATCACAAACTATTGAGTTGTGTTGATACTTCAGACACTTCCAATCGAGCCATTTTGAACAGCAAATTGGACAGTCACAGTTAGTGCTGGTTCCAATGTCACAATGAACACTTTTTCTATAGCATAAACATAGCTACTTCCCGCGGTGGTTTGTCACACAAATCACGAAGCGGTCAAAGGTCAGCATAAACCCAGCAGACTGTATCGACGAAGACAATTGTTCATGTCACCAATGGGTCGCTTTGCCGCTGTCTGTGGGTTCCGGAATGTTTCACTCCAATCGATGTTTTGCCCGAGGATGTTCGACGTGGAACTTTGTAAGCGCTTAGATGTGTGATTACTAAATACTTATGACAATCCTTCATCAACCATCTGTTAGGATGTTACAATTCATTAAAATTATTATTTTAAATATATTCTTTTCCATTTGGACAATTAATAAGATTATTTTACTTGAACACACATTACATAATATTTATATATTTGTTTATGAATGTAACTACAGTAGTGGTGTTGTGTGTCACAATATTCTAATTCAAGAAGGAATACTGCAATCAGGTGAATCATCCCCTGGAAATTAATCTTTCAGGGTGGGATGTCCCAGATTCTGTTCGTGACAGTTACCTGAAACAAGTAAAGTTCAATTAATATATTATTATTAATTTATTATTGCAAAGGTATACTGTAATATAAACACACACAAATATTATGTACAAACATACTGAACTGGCTACCCAATGCGATTCCTATTTTATATACTTTAAAACTTCTAAATATTGCCAACTCTAGCATACATTTTCCATTGACAAACACTGATGACACATTTAAGAACTTTTATGGATAAAAATAACGTGCATAAAAAATAAATGTACTGGCATTCTCTTTCTTATTTCATAACCTATTTGAAATAAAGGTATTAAATCCAATGCCAAAAATAAGATCTCTTGCCTTAGTTTTATTATCTTTCCATACCCCACCCACGTTTGGAATGTTAAATTTTAACCTGTTTAAAGAGGGTATGTATGATCTCATCAAATTTTCATACGAAAAAATAAAAGTAAAATAAAACCGATAAAACGATGATGAATAACAATAAAAGTTCAGAAGAACAGATATTGGAAAATCCCCGAAATTAGAGCTTAACACGGTTACAATATTTTTTGTCTTCTAGTCGAAAGCTCATTCATGTACATTAGACATGTACACTAGTATACCGGCTGTACTGTACTGTTGGGCAACTAAGATAAAACGTATGTTATACTTGTATGGCCTTGGATATGCATGGCTGTCGCAAGATGTTGGTGATAAATTTGTTTTTGTAAGATTATTCAAACAGCGTATAGTTGATTGTCATACCCAAAACTGGCACAGTGATACATTGAATTCAAATCGATGCTCACATTACAAGGATTACAAAACTTTGCTTAATCCAGAACGATATTTTCCGTTAGATATAACACGGAAATACAATAACAATCATAAAATTCGGATTGAATTAGGTCGCTATTTGAAGAACCCTAGATCACAAACCATTTGTCTCTCGTGTTCAACAGAGGAACCTCCGATCTTAGATTGTGAACTCCACGCATTTTTCTAATTCTCCAAATTTCAAGATATACTAAATTATTATTTGTTTTCTTGGTACTCTTCTGGTACAACAGCAAATAATTGTTATCAGTTAATGCGCTCAAACAACGACACTATTATAATAAGAATAGCTGTATACGTTTTTCACCTGTTGAATGCTATTAACAACGAAAATTAATGTGCTGACATGAATAGTATAAATCGATTGCTATTACTTTCTTATCATAATGTACTCAATAAATATGTGTTTATGTTAGTATTTTTCAATTTATAACAGTACGAAATGTTATATGGTTTGTTACACAACTCTATTTATGTATGCTTTCTTATTGTATGCCATGTATTATTGGCCGGAGGCCTATATGTACCAAATAAAAATTTGAACTTGAACTTGAACTGAATGTGTTAGACTGATGCAGTCGTTTCTGTCAAATATCAAATTTTTCATATATGATGTTACTTTGCTCCTTTTATAACGTGCTTGCCATTTTGATCTTGCTCAAGACAGTAACGATAAAAACCAATATTTAATAAAATGCACTACACAGTACAATCATTTTGGGTTTTCTTCCGATTATCACCCAAAAAGATATATTATAAATTTGTAGAAGTGCTACTTGATATTTTCTTTTGCTCGAAGTCTTTAGACAAAGTCTAAACATTTAAAGAACAATTTTATATCTGTTCGAAGTAATGTGAGATCTATATAATCGGTATATAAAAGGACTTAATTTGGTTTACACTGGTAATTATTTTATATAATTATTGACAGTGTTGTCTTTAATTACCTGTAATGGGTATCGGATCATTGGCCAGCACGCATCACCTTTTGCAAGCTGTTATGTTAGAGTATATATTGAATGTTTATATATTAAAGAAAATCATACATCGTTCTTAGTAGCTGTTATACTAAAACAAAATAGATATATAATATTTTCTTGTTAAATTTTGTTGCTTTTCTTTGGATATAATATTTGTAACAAAACAGTATATAATAGTAAAACATAGTTGTTGGTTCTGTGTTAATACATTTCTCGATATTATCGTATAGTTTTCTTCTTCTCTTAGTGGCGCCGAGTCATGCCCATTATTCAGCCGCGACCCTACCCGTTTCAAAGCCAATTAGCGCCTCGTGACCTCTTATCTAATGATTGTACTGCCCGAAACGGTGACCCTTTATGATGCCATTTTATGATATACTAATTAGTGACAAACTGATAAAAGTATGTTGTAGGGACTGACAGCTTACGATACCCCAACATATTTAATGTTTTGTAACCCAAACCGGAAGTTCCAAATTTCTAGACTGCAGTTCTAGGTAGGTTACAAGAAGAATTATGAATGCAACAACTTACGGTTGTTAGCTGCATGTTGAATATATTCACTGTTTCATACGCATGTTATTGTAGTTTTATTGTTATGTCGGTTCGTACCTCTGCAATTTCGTGCCACTAAAACAAGCTCGTACCATTCATCAGTCCGTAAGACCATTCGCCCTTTATTGCTTTTGACCGATCCGTTGCACGCTGTTTTATATTCAATATTACAGTAATTAGTAGTGTAGTAAATAACACGATGATACGCTCAAAACCCAATAATTGGGTTTTGAGCGTATCATCATGTTATTTACTTCACTACTAATTACTGTTATATAATTTATTTTATGCTTTCCAGTGATTTACTGGTTGACAGGTTGAGGACCAATAACCGAAGGAAATACCACATAAATATATCTGGTGATGTTAATACGCATTGTATTAAATAAAAATCAAGGTTAGTGTTTGTTCTTTCGATTTCATGTACATACCGGTTGTTATGATTTTGACTCGACATTAAGTGAGGCCCGATTGGGGGGCACTAAGTTAAGCAAATATTGCCAAAATGGAGGACCAATAACCAAAGAGAAATTAACTCGCAAAATATATTTATTGTTGATATTCATTAAACATCACACATTATAACTCATTTATTTATTGCTGGGTCCATATGGCACTACAGTAGGCCTCTTCTGTTGTTCACCAAGGTCTTTGATGTGGCTGCCGAACTGGGGCCATTGTCTAGCAGTTTGTAGCAGTAAGCATGTAACACACTTAGAACATGTTCAGTGTCAAAAAGGATCAATTAAAATAACTGTACACGAACAATGCAAGCATCGTCGATAGAGCTTTAATTAATTAACGTTCTAGGGTAAATGTCAAGGGTGTCAACAAATTAGACTGTTCTTTTAGTGGATTGGATAAATTAGAGATATAAATGCTGGTGACAAAATAAACATGTCTTGGAATTAAAATGGATCCAGTGTGTTAGGACAGACAATTTATTGCATATTAACACGATTATATACACTCGATGAGGAGTGTTATGTGTTTCGCACGAAAGGTAATTATTTGTCCGTATTTGAAATTTACTTTGTGTTTATATTATGAAAATCAACGGACATGGACAAAACATTGCAATTGTTCTCATATTTTTCCCTCAAATTACAAAAATATGGGTGTACGGTCTTTTACGGTACTGGCAAAATTTTGCGAGCTTGGGAAAAATCTACTCGCAATTTCGCATTTTGCGAGTATGCGAGCCTAAATTTGAACCCTGATTAATATGTTGTTTGTTATGAATTGCAGTTTAAGTTTATTTTTGACAAATATAACTATTCCCCTTGTATCAGAACAATGAGCATATACAAATAAATAGTTTTCATCGCAATTGAACGCTTTTGCATATAATTAATATGCGTATATAACAGACTGAAATAGCGGATATGCTATGCAACATATGGAATTGGTAAACTTGAAAATTATGCGGATAACTTGCCGTTAGCAGTTTCATTTGTTACAAAGAAATACTGGGCCCCATGCGGGGCCTCCCACATGTTGACTGCGTGAGCATGCGCACTCGTTAACGGAAATTCCGAGCCAAGTTTGACAGAACACATGTAAACAAAAGTTATTAACCGCTGCATTTTTATTGGTACTTACCAGAAACAACTCAACATTTGCAGCAATAACGTAAACTTTCGAATGCAACAAAATGTACGATTGATTAACACGAGTGAAAGGATTTTAATCAAATATACCGGTTCTTTGGTTATTGTACCTCTTCGGTTATTGGTCCTTGACCAGTATAGAGATATATCAGTGAAATAAAATAGGTAATTCACTGTTTAAAACAATGAAAATTATCACACTGGTTCCCGATTTAATACAGTAAATAAAATGGACTGTCAACGATGCATGACTCAACATTATGAAATGACGTTATTATTTTCACATCATGAAGTTACAATTCCCGCAACATTTTCAAATTAAAAGCATTTGGATTGCACATGAAGGGACTGAACTCCAGATGGTCCAACCGTAAAAACAAGGGACTGAACTCCAGATGGTCCAACCGTAAAAACAAGGGACTGAACTCCAGATGGTCCAACCGTAAAAACAAGGGACTGAACTCCAGATGGTCCAACCGTAAAAACAAAAGAAAATTGTCACAAACACGTGATTTTCTTATTCACTATGTTGACATTGTTAAATCACGCGTAACAAGACTGGCGAGATAACGCAAGATTTTGAGGTCAGGGGGATCCGTGTTCTCGCTCTAAAGTAAAATCGATCAGCTGCTAATGCAGTTTCACGCAAACTGCTATTAAAACTCAAATAAAACAATTAACGTTATATGAAGATGTATTGCTTTATATGGTAATTTATATTTTAACGTTCACACATAGAATTAAGACCTGGCTGGATAACAATATTAATGGTCACACGTGTAGTGTGTCAAAATAGGCAAAAATGAAAAAGAAACACCACACCATACCTATGGTTAGAAGTAAACCATACAAACTCTTTTGGCATGCCACTTTGAAAAACCCCACCCACCAATTTGTAAAACGTTTAAGTGGTCTATTTTTGTACACATTAAATTATTTACTTAGTACTAAATGTGTAAAAAAAAAATAGCCTACAACATTGAGTACATTTTCATAGACCCAGAAAATTAGTTTTATTTGATTCGGTGAGTGGGGTTCCCCACAGATATTTTAATTTAATGTCTGTATGATTTTTATATGATTTTGTTCTGTTGACAATTGCAACCTGAGTACAAACCAGGCTCTCAGTTGGTAGAGAGCTGGACTGTCAATCCTGGTGTTCGCGAGTTCGAGCCCCAGCCCGGCCACGTTACTTGTGTGGGATTGGTCGTAAAATAATTTATATGGCCATTCTCTCCATATCTCTGATTCAAGTAGGGCAGACGTTACTGGCGTTAAAGTATGTGTACTATGGTCCATGTATTACCGCGTAGATCGGTTAAGCTTGCCCAGGAAAAGTCAGTAGGTTAGCTGACCGCCGTTTTATGAATGAAATACTGTTCAGTTGAATACGGCGAAAAATCCAAAAAGCAACAAACAAACTTACATCAATGTTTGTTATTGTAGTAGATCTGGCTGCAGTTCATACAGGATGAGTCATGCAGTTCCAAATAATAGACCTGTGTCCTGCAGTTCCAAATAATAGACCTGTGTCCTACTAGTACCATCTTAAGGAATATATGCAGCTTAATTATCTTCACTTAATAAATAACACAAAAAGAAAAAATGTCCATTTATTCTCTTTTAATTGTAAGCAAACTAATAAATGTAAAGCATTTCAAAATCACATCCACAGCACACAATTAAACAAAATAACATAACATATTCAATTGTTTATACTGAAACAAGTATCACAAAATACATAAGTAATGCACAAAGCATGGAAATCTTTATATTCCTGTGTTGAACCAGTACTAAGTCACTTTTTTCACAAGTTCTAGTACAGTTTTGTCAAAACCAATCAGGTTCATCACAAACTATTGAGTTGTGTTGATACTTCAGACACTTCCAATCGAGCCATTTTGAACAGCAAATTGGACAGTCACAGTTAGTGCTGGTTCCAATGTCACAATGAACACTTTTTCTATAGCATAAACATAGCTACTTCCCGCGGTGGTTTGTCACACAAATCACGAAGCGGTCAAAGGTCAGCATAAACCCAGCAGACTGTATCGACGAAGACAATTGTTCATGTCACCAATGGGTCGCTTTGCCGCTGTCTGTGGGTTCCGGAATGTTTCACTCCAATCGATGTTTTGCCCGAGGATGTTCGACGTGGAACTTTGTAAGCGCTTAGATGTGTGATTACTAAATACTTATGACAATCCTTCATCAACCATCTGTTAGGATGTTACAATTCATTAAAATTATTATTTTAAATATATTCTTTTCCATTTGGACAATTAATAAGATTATTTTACTTGAACACACATTACATAATATTTATATATTTGTTTATGAATGTAACTACAGTAGTGGTGTTGTGTGTCACAATATTCTAATTCAAGAAGGAATACTGCAATCAGGTGAATCATCCCCTGGAAATTAATCTTTCAGGGTGGGACGTCCCAGATTCTGTTCGTGACAGTTACCTGAAACAAGTAAAGTTCAATTAATATATTATTATTAATTTATTATTGCAAAGGTATACTGTAATATAAACACACACAAATATTATGTACAAACATACTGAACTGGCTACCCAATGCGATTCCTATTTTATATACTTTAAAACTTCTAAATATTGCCTACTCTAGCATACATTTTCCATTGACAAACACTGATGACACATTTAAGAACTTTTATGGATAAAAATAACGTGCATAAAAAATAAATGTACTGGCATTCTCTTTCTTATTTCATAACCTATTTGAAATAAAGGTATTAAATCCAATGCCAAAAATAAGATCTCTTGCCTTAGTTTTATTATCTTTGCATACCTCACCCACGTTTGGAATGTTAAATTTTAACCTGTTTAAAGAGGGTATGTATGATCTCATCAAATTTTCATACGAAAAAATAAAAGTAAAATAAAACCGATAAAACGATGATGAATAACAATAAAAGTTCAGAAGAACAGATATTGGAAAATCCCCGAAATTAGAGCTTAACACGGTTACAATATTTTTTGTCTTCTAGTCGAAAGCTCATTCATGTACATTAGACATGTACACTAGTATACCGGCTGTACTGTACTGTTGGGCAACTAAGATAAAACGTATGTTATACTTGTATGGCCTTGGATATGCATGGCTGTCGCAAGATGTTGGTGATAAATTTGTTTTTGTAAGATTATTCAAACAGCGTATAGTTGATTGTCATACCCAAAACTGGCACAGTGATACATTGAATTCAAATCGATGCTCACATTACAAGGATTACAAAACTTTGCTTAATCCAGAACGATATTTTCCGTTAGATATAACACGGAAATACAATAACAATCATAAAATTCGGATTGAATAAGGTCGCTATTTGAAGAACCCTAGATCACAAACCATTTGTCTCTCGTGTTCAACAGAGGAACCTCCGATCTTAGATTGTGAACTCCACGCATTTTTCTAATTCTCCAAATTTCAAGATATACTAAATTATTATTTGTTTTCTTGGTACTCTTCTGGTACAACAGCAAATAATTTTTATCAGTTAATGCGCTCAAACAACGACACTATTATAATAAGAATAGCTGTATACGTTTTTCACCTGTTGAATGCTATTAACAACGAAAATTAATGTGCTGACATGAATAGTATAAATCGATTGCTATTACTTTCTTATCATAATGTACTCAATAAATATGTGTTTATGTTAGTATTTTTCAATTTATAACAGTACGAAATGTTATATGGTTTGTTACACAACTCTATTTATGTATGCTTTCTTATTGTATGCCATGTATTATTGGCCGGAGGCCTATATGTACCAAATAAAAATTTGAACTTGAACTTGAACTGAATGTGTTAGACTGATGCAGTCGTTTCTGTCAAATATCAAATTTTTCATATATGATGTTACTTTGCTCCTTTTATAACGTGCTTGCCATTTTGATCTTGCTCAAGACAGTAACGATAAAAACCAATATTTAATAAAATGCACTACACAGTACAATCATTTTGGGTTTTCTTCCGATTATCACCCAAAAAGATATATTATAAATTTGTAGAAGTGCTACTTGATATTTTCTTTTGCTCGAAGTCTTTAGACAAAGTATAAACATTTAAAGAACAATTTTATATCTGTTAGAAGTAATGTGAGATCTATATAATCGGTATATAAAAGGACTTAATTTGGTTTACACTGGTAATTATTTTATATAATTATTGACAGTGTTGTCTTTAATTACCTGTAATGGGTATCGGATCATTGGCCAGCACGCATCACCTTTTGCAAGCTGTTATGTTAGAGTATATATTGAATGTTTATATATTAAAGAAAATCATACATCGTTCTTAGTAGCTGTTATACTAAAACAAAATAGATATATAATATTTTCTTGTTAAATTTTGTTGCTTTTCTTTGGATATAATATTTGTAACAAACAGTATATAATAGTAAAACATAGTTGTTGGTTCTGTGTTAATACATTTCTCGATATTATCGTATAGTTTTCTTCTTCTCTTAGTGGCGCCGAGTCATGCCCATTATTCAGCATCGACCCTACCCGTTTCAAAGCCAATTAGCGCCTCGTGACCTCTTATCTAATGATTGTACTGCCCGAAACGGTGACCCTTTATGATGCCATTTTATGATATACTAATTAGTGACAAACTGATAAAAGTATGTTGTAGGGACTGACAGCTTACGATACCCCAACATATTTAATGTTTTGTAACCCAAACCGGAAGTTCCAAATTTCTAGACTGCAGTTCTAGGTAGGTTACAAGAAGAATTATGAATGCAACAACTTACGGTTGTTAGCTGCATGTTGAATATATTCACTGTTTCATACGCATGTTATTGTAGTTTTATTGTTATGTCGGTTCGTACCTCTGCAATTTCGTGCCACTAAAACAAGCTCGTACCATTCATCAGTCCGTAAGACCATTCGCCCTTTATTGCTTTTGACCGATCCGTTGCACGCTGTTTTATATTCAATATTACAGTAATTAGTAGTGTAGTAAATAACACGATGATACGCTCAAAACCCAATAATTGGGTTTTGAGCGTATCATCATGTTATTTACTTCACTACTAATTACTGTTATATAATTTATTTTATGCTTTCCAGTGATTTACTGGTTGACAGATTGAGGACCAATAACCGAAGGAAATACCACATAAATATATCTGGTGATGTTAATACGCATTTTATTAAATAAAAATCAAGGTTAGTGTTTGTTCTTTCGATTTCATGTACATACCGGTTGTTATGATTTTGACTCGACATTAAGTGAGGCCCGATTGGGGGGCACTAAGTTAAGCAAATATTGCCAAAATGGAGGACCAATAACCAAAGAGAAATTAACTCGCAAAATATATTTATTGTTGATATTCATTAAACATCACACATTATAACTCATTTATTTATTGCTGGGTCCATATGGCACTACAGTAGGCCTCTTCTGTTGTTCACCAAGGTCTTTGATGTGGCTGCCGAACTGGGGCCATTGTCTAGCAGTTTGTAGCAGTAAGCATGTAACACACTTAGAACATGTTCAGTGTCAAAAAGGATCAATTAAAATAACTGTACACGAACAATGCAAGCATCGTCGATAGAGCTTTAATTAATTAACGTTCTAGGGTAAATGTCAAGGGTGTCAACAAATTAGACTGTTCTTTTAGTGGATTGGATAAATTAGAGATATAAATGCTGGTGACAAAATAAACATGTCTTGGAATTAAAATGGATCCAGTGTGTTAGGACAGACAATTTATTGCATATTAACACGATTATATACACTCGATGAGGAGTGTTATGTGTTTCGCACGAAAGGTAATTATTTGTCCGTATTTGAAATTTACTTTGTGTTTATATTATGAAAATCAACGGACATGGACAAAACATTGCAATTGTTCTCATATTTTTCCCTCAAATTACAAAAATATGGGTGTACGGTCTTTTACGGTACTGGCAAAATTTTGCGAGCTTGGGAAAAATCTACTCGCAATTTCGCATTTTGCGAGTATGCGAGCCTAAATTTGAACCCTGATTAATATGTTGTTTGTTATGAATTGCAGTTTAAGTTTATTTTTGACAAATATAACTATTCCCCTTGTATCAGAACAATGAGCATATACAAATAAATAGTTTTCATCGCAATTGAACGCTTTTGCATATAATTAATATGCGTATATAACAGACTGAAATAGCGGATATGCTATGCAACATATGGAATTGGTAAACTTGAAAATTATGCGGATAACTTGCCGTTAGCAGTTTCATTTGTTACAAAGAAATACTGGGCCCCATGCGGGGCCTCCCACATGTTGACTGCGTGAGCATGCGCACTCGTTAACGGAAATTCCGAGCCAAGTTTGACAGAACACATGTAAACAAAAGTTATTAACCGCTGCATTTTTATTGGTACTTACCAGAAACAACTCAACATTTGCAGCAATAACGTAAACTTTCGAATGCAACAAAATGTACGATTGATTAACACGAGTGAAAGGATTTTAATCAAATATACCGGTTCTTTGGTTATTGTACCTCTTCGGTTATTGGTCCTTGACCAGTATAGAGATATATCAGTGAAATAAAATAGGTAATTCACTGTTTAAAACAATGAAAATTATCACACTGGTTCCCGATTTAATACAGTAAATAAAATGGACTGTCAACGATGCATGACTCAACATTATGAAATGACGTTATTATTTTCACATCATGAAGTTACAATTCCCGCAACATTTTCAAATTAAAAGCATTTGGATTGCACATGAAGGGACTGAACTCCAGATGGTCCAACCGTAAAAACAAGGGACTGAACTCCAGATGGTCCAACCGTAAAAACAAGGGACTGAACTCCAGATGGTCCAACCGTAAAAACAAAAGAAAATTGTCACAAACACGTGATTTTCTTATTCACTATGTTGACATTGTTAAATCACGCGTAACAAGACTGGCGAGATAACGCAAGATTTTGAGGTCAGGGGGATCCGTGTTCTCGCTCTAAAGTAAAATCGATCAGCTGCTAATGCAGTTTCACGCAAACTGCTATTAAAACTCAAATAAAACAATTAACGTTATATGAAGATGTATTGCTTTATATGGTAATTTATATTTTAACGTTCACACATAGAATTAAGACCTGGCTGGATAACAATATTAATGGTCACACGTGTAGTGTGTTAAAATAGGCAAAAATGAAAAAGAAACACCACACCATACCTATGGTTAGAAGTAAACCATACAAACTCTTTTGGCATGCCACTTTGAAAAACCCCACCCACCAATTTGTAAAACGTTTAAGTGGTCTATTTTTGTACACATTAAATTATTTACTTAGTACTAAATGTGTAAAAAAAAAATAGCCTACAACATTGAGTACATTTTCATAGACCCAGAAAATTAGTTTTATTTGATTCGGTGAGTGGGGTTCCCCACAGATATTTTAATTTAATGTCTGTATGATTTTTATATGATTTTGTTCTGTTGACAATTGCAACCTGAGTACAAACCAGGCTCTCAGTTGGTAGAGAGCTGGACTGTCAATCCTGGTGTTCGCGAGTTCGAGCCCCAGCCCGGCCACGTTACTTGTGTGGGATTGGTCGTAAAATAATCTATATGGCCATTCTCTCCATATCTCTGATTCAAGTAGGGCAGACGTTACTGGCGTTAAAGTATGTGTACTATGGTCCATGTATTACCGCGTAGATCGGTTAAGCTTGCCCAGGAAAAGTCAGTAGGTTAGCTGACCGCCGTTTTATGAATGAAATACTGTTCAGTTGAATACGGCGAAAAATCCAAAAAGCAACAAACAAACTTACATCAATGTTTGTTATTGTAGTAGATCTGGCTGCAGTTCATACAGGATGAGTCATGCAGTTCCAAATAATAGACCTGTGTCCTGCAGTTCCAAATAATAGACCTGTGTCCTACTAGTACCATCTTAAGGAATATATGCAGCTTAATTATCTTCACTTAATAAATAACACAAAAAGAAAAAATGTCCATTTATTCTCTTTTAATTGTAAGCAAGCTAATAAATGTAAAGCATTTCAAAATCACATCCACAGCACACAATTAAACAAAATAACATAACATATTCAATTGTTTATACTGAAACAAGTATCACAAAATACATAAGTAATGCACAAAGCATGGAAATCTTTATATTCCTGTGTTGAACCAGTACTAAGTCACTTTTTTCACAAGTTCTAGTACAGTTTTGTCAAAACCAATCAGGTTCATCACAAACTATTGAGTTGTGTTGATACTTCAGACACTTCCAATCGAGCCATTTTGAACAGCAAATTGGACAGTCACAGTTAGTGCTGGTTCCAATGTCACAATGAACACTTTTTCTATAGCATAAACATAGCTACTTCCCGCGGTGGTTTGTCACACAAATCACGAAGCGGTCAAAGGTCAGCATAAACCCAGCAGACTGTATCGACGAAGACAATTGTTCATGTCACCAATGGGTCGCTTTGCCGCTGTCTGTGGGTTCCGGAATGTTTCACTCCAATCGATGTTTTGCCCGAGGATGTTCGACGTGGAACTTTGTAAGCGCTTAGATGTGTGATTACTAAATACTTATGACAATCCTTCATCAACCATCTGTTAGGATGTTACAATTCATTAAAATTATTATTTTAAATATATTCTTTTCCATTTGGACAATTAATAAGATTATTTTACTTGAACACACATTACATAATATTTATATATTTGTTTATGAATGTAACTACAGTAGTGGTGTTGTGTGTCACAATATTCTAATTCAAGAAGGAATACTGCAATCAGGTGAATCATCCCCTGGAAATTAATCTTTCAGGGTGGGACGTCCCAGATTCTGTTCGTGACAGTTACCTGAAACAAGTAAAGTTCAATTAATATATTATTATTAATGTATTATTGCAAAGGTATACTGTAATATAAACACACACAAATATTATGTACAAACATACTGAACTGGCTACCCAATGCGATTCCTATTTTATATACTTTAAAACTTCTAAATATTGCCTACTCTAGCATACATTTTCCATTGACAAACACTGATGACACATTTAAGAACTTTTATGGATAAAAATAACGTGCATAAAAAATAAATGTACTGGCATTCTCTTTCTTATTTCATAACCTATTTGAAATAAAGGTATTAAATCCAATGCCAAAAATAAGATCTCTTGCCTTAGTTTTATTATCTTTCCATACCCCACCCACGTTTGGAATGTTAAATTTTAACCTGTTTAAAGAGGGTATGTATGATCTCATCAAATTTTCATACGAAAAAATAAAAGTAAAATAAAACCGATAAAACGATGATGAATAACAATAAAAGTTCAGAAGAACAGATATTGGAAAATCCCCGAAATTAGAGCTTAACACGGTTACAATATTTTTTGTCTTCTAGTCGAAAGCTCATTCATGTACATTAGACATGTACACTAGTGGGAAATCCCCACTATTTGTTGCGTGTTGACTGTGCCGATGTTTTAAATATACACGTTTTTTGTTTCACCCACAAATACGATTAAACGTGTCGTTATCAGGGTAACAGAATGGAATATATTTGTCACTATAAAAAAAGCTTATTTGAACAACATATGAAATATTGTACATATAACTGTTTATTTTTAACTTTGCTCAATTATATTCGTCCTCCCATTTGTGTTGTATATGAGATAGTGTAATATGAGATAGTGTAATATGTGATAGTGTAATATGAGATAGTGTAATATGAGATAGTGAAATGTTGCTGCTGTAATCGTATATATTCCCTTTAAAACATAACAAAGTGAATATTAAGCATAAATATGTATATAAGATGACTTACATATATTTCTCCACAACAAGTAACAGTTTTCTTTTCCGGTCATATAGTTAAATGAGCAAAAATGCTCGCATCAACAACGATTATCAGTACATGCAGACGTAGCCTAATCGGTAGTCAACCCCAAGACCTCAATCTTCTACGCAGAGTGATTTCCCCTTATGGAAATGTCAAATGGTCAATGTAATCCTATATAACACAGTACAATAGACAAATATGTTTTTATTTACCTGAAAAACAATGATTTTATATAGTTTTTGTCCTTTTTATCGTTTTAAAATATATAGCGTCTGCAGAGGCCAGAGGCTATAACCCATAGAGTAATTAAAAAATAGCGCCGTTTATATTTAGGACAATCATGTGACAGTTAAGTTTAGTCGAGTCGCTCATGTGCACACTTGAATCAGGTGCGTGTATTAGAAAAAGCTGCGGTATTTTTAAATCTGGAATACTGTGCTCAAGGAAAGTGCTAGCTAACTCAACTTCTCTTTTTCAATGAAATGTACAGTTTATGACAGTATTTCATTGAATTCTGCACAAATGGTGATGGTTTTACACATGTTTTTACTGTTAAGGCATAACTACAAGAACACGCACATTTCTAAGCCCATCTGGAGTTCAGTATTTTTAAATTTAGCAAAACGGCGTATATAGGCATCAAGTAAAAACAAAATTTGTTGGTTTTGGTAGAATATCGATTTTTGATTCACTCGTGATCATAGATCATAGAAAAATATATATTTGTTTGATCACTCGTGAATTAAAATCAATATTCTACTGAAATCAACAAATATCCTCTATTTATTTAGTTAACAATAATATAAAAGGTGTGTCAAAACGACATTCCTTAAATGCAATTAAAGTTCAATATTATATTAAATAGGTGTACTAAAAAATAATGTCGCACCTTATCCTGTAAGTTTGTATACTACATGTTCATCTTACAAATTGACATCATTTTCTCCTACACCACGTGTCCGAATTCTACGAAAGTTTGACTTAAAGAATAGCTGAACGTAGAGGATTAACATGTGTATATATTAAAGGGACTTGATTAACAGATTTTCGCATTTTTGTAAGTATGCCATTAAATGTCTCACCTTGAGAGATTTAAGCATCTGAACTAAAAAGCTTAAGTAGAGTAACAAGACAAGTATTTATTAAAAAAAAGAAAAGAACAATTATCCTACTGGGGTTTGAACCCCTGGACCACCAGATTGAAAAGCCATTGCCTTATCCACTCGGCTATTCTGACTTCTGACTAGAATCCTGCATTATTTACTTTATGTACTTTCTGTAAGTGTTCCACGCGTTGTCAACAATTTCAACGAAAACAACAGAAACACTCCAAATTATTCCATCGTTTAGTATGGAACGCCTAGACCGTCTGATGTTGACTATTGACATGCTGGATGGTTCATTGAAATGATGATGGATTATATACTATGATATGAGGTTTTCATGGTATGCTGTGTGTTTATGATAGTATGCTGTGTGTTTACGACTGTATGCTGTGTGGTTATAATGGAATGCTGTGTGTTTATAATGGTATCCTGTGTGGTCATGATAGTATGATGTGTGGTTATAATGGTATGCTGTGTGTTTATGATGGTATGCTGTGTGTTTATGATGGTATGCTGTGTGTTTATGATGGTATGCTGTGTGTTTATGATGGTATGATGTGTGGTTATGATGGTATCCTGTGTGGTTATGATAGTATGCTGTGTGGTTAGAATGGTATGTTGTATGTTTATTATGGTATGCTGTGTGTTTATGATGGTATGCTGTGTGTTTATGATGGTATGCTGTGTGTTTATGATGGTATCATGTGTGGTTATGATGGTATCCTGTGTGGTTATGATAGTATGCTGTGTGGTTAGAATGGTATGTTGTATGTTTATTATGGTATGCTGTGTGG
This sequence comes from Congeria kusceri, assembly GCA_027627225.1. Lineage (NCBI taxonomy): Eukaryota > Metazoa > Mollusca > Bivalvia > Myida > Dreissenidae > Congeria > Congeria kusceri. The sequence continues at coordinate 75,476,554 of CM051029.1, read as the reverse complement.
TTATGATAGTATGCTGTGTGTTTATGATAGTATGCTGTGTGTTTATGATAGTATGCTGTGTGGTTATGATGGTATGCTGTGTGTTTATGATGGTATGCTGTGTGGTTCTAATGGTATGCTGTGTGTTTATGATGGTATGCTGTGTGGCTATCATAGTATGCTGTGTGCTTATGATGGTATGCTGTGTGTTTATGATAGTATGCTGTGTGTTTATGATGGTATGCTGTGTGGTTCTAATGGTATGCTGTGTGTTTATGATGGTATGCTGTGTGTTTATGATGGTATGCTGTGTGTTTATGATGGTATGCTGTGTGTTTATGATGGTATGCTGTGTGTTTATAATGGTATGCTGTGTGGTTCTAATGGTATGCTGTGTGTTTATGATGGTATGCTGTGCGTTTCTGATGTTATGGTGTGTGCTTATGATGGTATGCTGAGTTGTTATGATGGTATGCTGTGAGATTATCATGGTATGCTGTGTGTTTATGATCGTATGCTGTGTGTTTATGATAGTATGCTGTGTGTTTATGATAGTATGTTGTGTGTTTATGATAGTATGTTGTGTGTTTATGATAGTATGTTGTGTTTATGATAGTATGTTGTGTGTTTATGATAGTATGTTGTGTTTATGATAGTATGTTGTTTGTTTATGATAGTATGCTGTGCGTTTATGATAGTATGATGTGTTGTAATAATGGTATGTTGTGCGGTTATCATGGTATGCTGTGTGTTTAGGATGGTATGCTGTGTGTTTATGATAGTACGTTGTGTTGTTATAACGATATTATATGAGGTTTTTGTGGTATGATGTGTGGTTATAATGGTTTGTTGTGTGGTTAAAGTGTTATGCTGTGTGGTTATCATGATGTGATGTTGGTTTACATCATATGCTGTGCTATTATAAAAATCTGATGTTGGATCAGGGTTTGTCCTTCAAAGACAACCGGTCCGAGCGAAAAGTCACAGGTCACGAACCGACGGACACGCGTTAAGGTCGAACCCTGGTCAATACGTTCATTAAGGAATAGATCCAATAAAGCAATATGCCCAATTGCAAGGAGTGCGCTTTTCAACTTCTCTACTCCCATGATCTTATTGTGGTTGCTCTCTTCTAAACTAACAATTTTCTAGCAAATTCCTGGTGTCACACATTCCCTAATTATCTTTAATTCTCCCCCTGCTTTGATTTTGTTTAACAGCCAATTGCTCGCTACACCTAAGTAGTCCGACCTTAGCCGATAAGCCATACAACAACAGATCAAGTTTACATTGAGCTATTTTGCTAGGCTGGACAGAAATAAAGCCTGGGTGAAAATATCATACATCACAATTAAACAGTGATGTCATACGGATTACACACCATTCATGTGACATTTATCAAGCGACAACGTCAAAGAACTAGTGCTCCGAATGAAAATAATATCAAATAAAATGATATCGAGTGAAAAGAACAGCATACCGTGATAACCGCACAGCATACCTTCATAAACACACAGCATACCTTCATATACACACAGCATACCTTCATATACACACAGCATACCATCATAAACACACAGCATACCATCATAAACACACAGCATATCATCATAAACACACAGCATACCATCATCAACACACAACATACCATTATAAACACACAACATACCATTATAAACACACAGCATACCATCATAAACACACTATACCATTATAAACACGTAGCATACCATCATCAACACACAACATAACATTATAAACACACAACAGACCATCATAAACACACAGCATACCAGTATAAACACGCAGCTTACCATCATAAACACACAGCATACCATCATAAACACACAGCACACCATTATAAACACGTAGCATACCATCATCAACACACAACGTACCATTATAAACACACAACATACCATTATAAACACACAGCATACCATCATAAACACACAGTATACCATTATAAACACGTAGCATACCATCATCAACACACAACATACCATTATAAACACACAACAGACCATCATAGACACACAGCATACCAGTATAAACACGCAGCTTACCATCATAAACACACAGCATACCATTATAAGCACTCAGCATACCATCATCAACACACAGCATACCATCATAAACGCACAGCATACCATCATAAACACACAACATACCGTTATGAACACTCAGAATACCATGATAACCACACAGCATACCATCATAAACCCACAACATACCATCATAAACACACATCATACCGTCATAAACACACAGCATACCATGATAACCTCGAGCATACCATCATAAAGACACAGCATATCATTATAACCACACAACATACCATCTGAAACACACAGGATACCATTATAAACACACAGCATACCATCATTGACACACAGCATACTATCATAAACACACAGCATACTATCATAAACACACAGCATACTATCATAAACACACAGCATACCACGATAACCTCATATCTGTTATAATAAAATCAATCATCATTTAAATGAACCATCCAGCATGTCAACAATCAACATAAGACAGTCTAGTCGTTCCATAGTTTAGCGTTACAAACGCTTTATAATTTTATCAATTTCAACTGATGATAACTTATGAACGAAACGGTTTTTACAGTATCTTTCTAGGTCCGTAGTGTTATTTTGCTATCTTGTATACACTGTTCTTTTAATCGGAGACAGAAAGTTGAAAAATTGTCAATTCTTCAATCTGACAACAGGTCCCTTTAAGACTTTGCTAATTCAATAATTTATATTTATTATAAATATAAATTATAAACAAAATATGAATGCAAGCTATAACCTTACTGCACTGATTTACTTTTATTAGTATTGGTCTTCTGTTTTTGGTTTTCAACATTCCATTTAAATTCACAAAAGCCAAATAGCGGCAGAAAACAATACCATATCACAATCTAACAAAACTTTAAAATAACATTTGATGAGAGTGTCGTCATGTGTGACGTCATTTTTAGTAAGAATAAGAACAGTTACACTAATCAGGTAAGCATGTGGTACATGTGCAATTTTGTTTTGAATTTGTCAATTTTAACTTGTAATCCTCTTGATACATCACTTTTACAAGTCTTTTTACAGGCATGTTTCCTAAATCCAATAACGACCACCTTCAATGATTCAACTGTTCTTAACATGATCATTGTCCCTGTGGTGACACAGCAATGTTGACATCAGGTACCAGCTCCTGTGGTGACACAGCAATGTTGACATCAGGTACCAGCTCCTGTGGTGACACAGCAATGTTCACATGACGTGTCAGCTCCTGTGGTGTAGCAGCTCCTGTGGTGACCAAGCAATGTTAACATCACGTACCAGCTCCTGTGGTTACACAACAATGTTGACATCAAGTACCAGCTCCTGTGGTGACGCAACAATGTTGACATCATGTACCAGCTCCTGTGGTTACACAACCATGTTGACATCAGGTACCAGGTCCTGTGGTGACACAACAGTGTTGACATCAGGTACAGGTCCTGTGGGGACACAACAATGTTGGCATCAGGTACCAGCTCCTGTGGTTACACAACAATGTTGACATCAGGTACCAGCTCCTGTGGTGACACAACGATGTTGACATCAGGTACCAGCTCCTGTGGTTACACAACAATGTTGACATCAGGTACCAGCTCCTGTGGTGACACAACAATGTTGATATCACGTACCAACTCCTGTGGTGACCAAGCAATGTTGACATCATGTACCAGCTCCTGTGGTGACACAACAATGTTGACATCAGGTACCAACTCCTGTGGTGTCCAAACAATGTTGACATCAGGTACCAGCTCCTGTGGTGACCAAGCAATGTTGACATCAGGTACCAGCTCCTGTGGTGACACAACAATGTTGATATCACGTACCAACTCCTGTGGTGTCCAAACAATGTTGACATCAGGTACCAGCTCCTGTGGTGACACATCAATGTTGACATCAGGTACCAGCTCCTGTGGTGACACATCAATGTTGACATCACGTACCAGCTCCTGTGGTGACACATCAATGTTGATATCACGTGTCAGCTGCTGTGGTGACCAAGCGATGTTGACATCACGTACCAGCTCCTGTGGTGACCAAACAATGTTGACATCACATACCTACTCCTGTGGTGACCAAGCAATGTTGACATCACGTACCAGCTCCTGTGGTGACCAAGCAATGTTGACATCACGTACCAGCTCCTGTTGTGACACAGAAATGTTGACATCACGTGTCAGCTCCAGTGGTGACCAAGTAATGTTGACATCAGGTACCAGCTCCTGTGGTGACACAACAATGTTGACATCAAGTACCAGCTCCTGTGGTGACCAAGCAATGTTGACATCACGTACCAGCTCCTGTGGTGACCAAGCAATGTTGACATCAAGTACCAGCTCATGTGGTGGCACAGCAATGGTGACATCAGGTACCAGCTCATGTGGTGACACAACAATGTTGACATCAGGTACCAGCTCCTGTGGTTACACAACAATGTTGAAATCAGGTACCAGCTCCTGTGGTGACAAAACAAAGTTGACATCACGTACGAGCTCCTGTGGTGACACAGCAATGTTGACATCACGTGCCAGCTCTGTGATGACCAAACAATGTTGACATCACGAACCAGCTCCTGTGGTGACCAAGCAGTATTGACATCACGTGCCAGCTCCTGTGGTGACCAAGCAATGTTGATATCACGTGCCAGCTCCTGTGGTGACCAAGGAATGTTGACATCAGGTACCAGCTCCTGTGGTGACACAGCAATGTTGACATCACATTCCAGCTCCTGTGATGACCAAGCAAAGTTGAAATCACGTGCCAGCTCCTGTGGGCCAGGTGAGAGGCACTTCTGGTGTGACACGTGCGGCCGTGGCCAGCTGGACCTGACCAGCCTCAGGCATCACGTGGCCGAGCACATCCTGGACACCATTGCCACCACACTGGACATTCAGGAAATCCATGCAATCCACAGTGGACATGCATGTGGCCCGGACCCTGTGATTACTTCAGTGAAGCCAGAAGTAGAGAACACTGTGCTGGGTGGGCTAGGCTTCTCACATCTCACATGTAAGCAGTTAACCTGGCCTTATTGTTATAACATCTTTACTTTAGTAAGACACCATTGTCTTAGTTGATGCTGTACATAATGCACTGTTACTGTGGGGTTATACATGATTACTACCAGTAGTATACACATATTTCATAGGCATTTTGGGAACAGTTAAAACTGTTGTCCGGAGATGTTTCAGGAGCCTACATCGCACTTTAATAACATGTGTTTAGAAGTTATATACTAGTAATATGTGTATGGTATGAAAGAAAATAAAAATTTAATAAGCGAATTTTAAATGAATTATTTAATTAGAAAACAAAATTATAACGTCTATAAATAGATACCAACAATGACACAATAATATTTTTTTTTGCTTTTTAACATGTATCATGAATCACAATCTCAGTAACATTAAATTGACATATTATTCACATATTTTGAAGATTTTTTAAAATGTCATGATATGTTATAACTGCTAACACTAAAGCATCAAGACCAGCCAAGCAAACAATTCTAACAATCAAGAAAATTGAAAAGGCTCGAATCTACGACTTCAGAATTAAAGTCTGTTACTCTGCTGCTTGACCAGACAGACTAATGTTTATTAAAGTGCATTTGGTAAACGCTACATAAGTAATACACACGTTTTAAAAAATAACAAACTAGAGCTGCAACGTTTCTTTTGTAAACGACCCGATTCAATTGTTGATTTTTTTTAGCTCACCATAACACAACATGCTAATGATGAGCTTTCATGATCGCCGTTTGTCTGTCGTCTGTCGTTAGTCGTTCGTCGTCAACATTTACCTCGTAAACACACTATAGACCACATTAATGGCCCAGACTTTATGAAACTTGCCAAGAACATTTGTGCCAATTATATCTCGGATGAGTTCAAACTGGGTCATGTGGGTTCACAAACTAGGTCCAATTGAAGTAAAAGATTGTTAACACTCTAGAAGTAACAATTTTGGTCCAATCAACATGAAACTTGCTCTGACGATTTTGTTCTGATGATATATCGGCCGAGTTCAAAAATGGTTCCGCTCCATTGAATAACATGGCCGCCAGAGGGCGGGGCAGTTTTCCTCATATGCCTGTATTGAAAACGTTGAAAAGCTTGTGAACACTCCAGAGGCCACATTTATAGCCCAATCTTCATGAAACTTGCCCAGAACATTTGTTCTTATGATGTATCAGATGAGTTTGAAAATGGGTCATGTGGGGTCAATAACTAGGTCACTTGGTCAAATTGAATAAAAAGCGTGTGAACACTATAGAAGTCATATTTTTTACCAAATCTTTTTTAAACTTGTTCAGAACATTTGTCCCACTGATATCTCAAACAAGTTTGAAACTGGGTCATGTGGGATCAAAAACTAGGTCACGAGGGCAACTTGAAGAAAAAGCTTGCGAACACTCTACAAGTCACATTTTTTGCCCAATCTTCTTGATACTTTTAAACTGGGTCATGTTGGGTATAAAACTAAGTCACCAGGCCATATTTAACTAAAAGCTTGTGAACACTCTAGAGGCCACATTTATAGACCAATCATCACGAAACTTGCTTAGAACGTTTGTCCGAATGATATCTGGGACAAGTTCGGAACCAGGTCCCATGTGGTCAAAAACTAGGTCACCATGCTAAGTTGAAAGCTCGAACACTTTAGAGGCCACATTTTTTTGCCGAATCTTTAAGAAACTTGCCCCAAACAGTTCAGTTCCTTAGCCCCTGAGGTTAGCGACCTAGGGCCTTATGGCCCTCTTGTTATTGGATTATATTTTATATTTATAGATGAGTTGTCATAATAGTGTTTATTAACAAGAATGCTAATTACAATCTTTCAAAAATTGTATTTTTTACAATACTTAATTAAACATTGTTTTGTGACCAGAATAAGTTAGTTGCTCTACAAATGATAATGTTTTCTGTATACTGGTATATGTAACAGAACACCAAAAACATAAAATGTCCCCATTGTGAAAATGTAAAGCCCCCGTGGGTATTAATTATTAGGGAATATACAGTGAATATGTTAGGAATGCTGTTCTATACATATAACGTACTTTCTCTTTGGAATCTGTGACAAAAAATTGGAAATGGTATTATTTTAATTCTTTGTTTGACATTTAAAGTTTGTGTAATCATCAGTGCATGATGTTCTAAATGAAATTACCAGTGCCGTTGACCATGTTTCTCAGGGCCTGTTAATTCAGAGCTAGCTGTGAGCCGGTACATGTGATCTGTGTGCAAGGCAGAGTTCTCAAAGCTGCAGGGCTTCAGGCGACATCAGAAGCTGCACAGGGGAGCAGGCCATGGGTCTCCAGGCGAGAGCTCACCTCGGGTGGAGTGTGAAGTGTGTGGAGTATACTTTAACAGAAAAAATCGTTACAGATCTATATGTTAAGTCGTGAAAGTCAGAGGAAGTTCAAGTGTCCAACATATGGGAAGGCATTTTGTCACTAAAGGTCATTGGACTGTTCATAAGAGGATACACGAGGTAGTGGTCTGTGTGTCACAAGCGGTAGACATGCCGTACGAGTACTCTGTGTGTCACAAGAGGTAGACATGTCGTACGAGTGCTCTGTGTGTCACAAGCGGTAGACATGCCGTACGAGTGCTCTGTGTGTCACAAGAGGTAGACATGCCGTACGAGTGCTCTGTGTGTCACAAGAGGTAGATATGCCGTACGAGTGCTCTGTGTGTCACAAGCGGTAGACATGCCGTACGAGTGCTCTGTGTGTCACAAGCGGTTTGTTCAGAGCGACTCTCTGACAGTTCACATGAAGGTCCACACGGGTGATAAAGGTGACACCTGCCGGGTGTGCAGCAAGCAGTTCACCACGTCCAGCATCCTCAGCGTACACATGAGGAGTCACACGGGCGAGCGGTCGCACCGGTGCAGCGTGTGTGACCGGGGCTTCATCTCCACCTCCAACCTCAAGGTGCACATGCGGGGCCATACCGGCGAGAAGCCCCACCAGTGCACCGTGTGCACGAAGACCTTCACCAAGGGCATTGGTCTGGCTATACACATGAGGATTCACAGTGACGACCGTAGGTACGAGAACACAGTCTGCAAGCAGAAGTTCATCCAGTCTTCATCATTGAACTCCCACATGCGCACACACACTGATGTACGAGTGCAGCATTTGTCAACAGAGATTCGCGCAGTCTAGTTCCATGTATACTCACAAGAGACTCATGCATGGCATGTGAACTATTTTGATTCCGCACAGGCAAATCCAGGACGGCTCCTTCCACCTACGGTGGATTTATATTTAAAAGAGACTTTCTTGAAACAGAAAATACCATAAAAGCGGAAAGTGCCGTCCCGGATTAGCATGTGCGGACAGCACAGGCTAATCCGAAACGACACTTACGCACATGCATTAAGACTGATTTTCCAACGACGCCTCTCAAATCTATAACTGCAGAATCTCCTTGCTTTTACAATGTAAAGACTTTAACCGAAAAAGCAACAGCACATCATAACAACTTAGAACTATTATTTTGATAGGTTGTATTTGTATTGAAATCAAATACATGTCTCGAAAAATGTATTGCACATTTATTCACAATCTTTCTATTTTTCAATGCCTGTACTTTGTAACAATTGCAATGTAACTTCACAAAGTTATCAATATTTCATATTACAATGAACGAAAACAAGTGTACAGTGGAAAAGTTCTGATATTTATGTAACAGATACATGTATGAGAACAAAGAGATTTTTAGCATTTACAAATCTTGTTTTCAAATTGAGTAAGATATGATCTACATTTGTTCATGCTTGAATAGTTTTATTTTAGCTAAACTTGGTTTTAATCGTCTTCACATACATTGTTTTAATCCACCAGCCCAAATGATTATGCAATCATAGCAAACAGATGAAATTTCCACTGGCTCGACTATATACATTACTGAATTTCTAAGTTAGGGTGAAGACTGAATCACATACATTATTTGAATATGTTGGGATATATATTTTAAGATTTCTGTCCAATCGTAGGTTCATATATAATTAGTTCGATGTTTACAACGATACTTAAGGTTACCCCATTTAAAATAACCTTTCGGGCTTTCATTGTCCATCCTAGGTTACTACATGTACACTCTCATTCACTGAAACTTCTTTTATTTTAATTAACCTCACTTAGAAGCAAGTCAAACTAATTACATTTTAAATTGCTTCGAAACAATAGTTTCTACGTCATATTAAATTGTATGTGTGTAAAAAAGGACTTTTAGTGTTGTGTACTTGCATTTTAAAGAAACTAGTTGTGTATTTTAGGTTTATTATTAATTGTTAATTATACCATTACACATGTACTATTTTTCCAATTTGATTCTGCTATGGGTTGTTTTTTGTATTTGGATCTAAATCTCTCTGACTGTCTGTAAATGTTAAGACAGTAGTGCAAGTGGTTTGAAGGATTATTTCTTTATATAGTGTTTTTATCATGCATTTTATTGGTTACTTGTATACATTGAGTCCCAGAAAGATACAGTTTTTATTTCTGATGTGTACAACTGACCATAATTGTTTCCCTGAATATCATTTTTGTTGTAGATCTAGTCAGGCGGCCGGTTTTTATGTATTTTTGTGTTTTGGTTATTTTATTACCGCACTGAAGCGCAGTGCAGTATTGTCACGTTTTAGACTGTGTTGTGTTACTAATAGACCAGTATTTTATAGATAATTTATTTTGTGACTTGATATCATTAAATTTATCTTGAATATATTTGCTAGTCATTTTATAATGTGCTTTGGTCTCCATAATTGATGTAAATGTATACCATTAAAATTATTTAACATTCAAATCTTAAAAACATGTATTAAAAAGATCTCTGCTTACATGTTTTAATGTCCACTTAGAAATGCTGTTCATGAAAATTGTTGATTTGAATCAAGTGGAAGTGTGCTGTGAATTGCTACACTTTATTGATTATTCTAACATGATACTCGCTAATTTTTCTATAGACAAAGAACAAAATTATCATTGTTAAACTACAGTACACAATAAACAACGCAAAATGTAGTCCCGATTCTGAGCAGAGCATAGTAAAATGTAGTTTTCATTATAATTGCAAAAATATCATGTTAGAATCAAAATAATTTTTGAGTTATCGTTGTTGATCGTTCTGATGCGTGGCTGTTAATCGCCCTCGTGGTTTAATTCCTTTGCATCATAACTCCAAATCGTTGTTTATTGGCCGATAAATTACGACAAATCGAAAACAAATAATATTTCTTAACTAATACGGTGCAATGTGGATCAAGCAGCGTTCAAAAAGTTGTTTTAAATCATCTACATGTGGTGTCTGTTTATGTTGACTACAACTTACTCATTGGAACTTGAATTAAAGGTACCTGTTCACAGATTGACTAATTGACAATTTCCAAAATTATTTTCACAGATTTTTAAAATGAAATAAAATTGAAAATAAAGGGGCAACATAGTACTACTGACACACACACACACACATATATATATATATATATATATATATATAGTTCTTCTGTTGTTATCATTGCAATTGCTGCAAACACGTGAACCACTTGCATAAAGTTGGTGGCCTGCGTGTCATACTTTCGATCAGGACGTCGTATCGATGGTGGCACATTTTGTTTCTTGTTTGATGCTGTTCCTGTTATAATACCAGAGGTTCTTTTGTAGCTTTGATGCTGTAGTTTTTCATGTTTAGAAATTTATATGGCATATGTTGAAAAATACAAAAATCTGTGCACAAGTCCCTTTAAGATATAAAAAAATACATGTTCGTGTTTTTAACAAATTCCGTTTACTATAGATATATATTCAGTTAATATAAATGTATACATACATCATTTTATGAGACAGCTGAACGGGTTTTATTGTTTTCTTTAAAGAATACGCTGATTACGGTACTTGCTCAATACACAGCAAGGCACTATGTCTGGTCACAGCCGAACACACCTCGCTACCACACAACGCTACGACAATCTCGATGAAAGAGAAAAAGAAAACTCACAATGTACAAGCTGTTTCAAGTAATGTGGAGTTGCAAAACACTTGACAATTTAATGTATGTAACAATCAATTTAGCTTTTTCACCAAAGATTTATTATATAATGGTCATGTCCCACTGTTGCTTATGGAACCAGCGTATGCCAGCGTATGAGAAATATCACATATACGCAGGTATACGCCAGTGGTACGTTAGGCATAAGTTGTAGGTATACGTTGCAAGCAGGGTCGCATACGGACGTATAGCAAGTTTTTGTTTTGCTTTCTTGCTATACAATTATGATCAGTAATAACTCATTGATCTATGACCTGTATGCCAAATAAAACATAGGTAGTTAGAATGATTATAGTGTCGTGATTATTCGTGTGTACACCCTACCATTTAGCCTGGTTTCCGGTCCGTACGAAGATAGTACGCCTGGCACAAACAAAAAAATGTCGCCTATGATGGTTTGTCTGCAGTTATGCAATTTTGATAAAAATGAGTCCATATATAATTCATAAGGTATTGTTGAAGGAAATTTATGTTAGATTACCGAAAATAAAGCTTCTGTGCAATGCGCGACATGTTTATGTTAAAACAGAGAAAAACACAAGGGAAGTGTATTTCGGGCATAACAGTCCAGAATGGGATTTCGGATCAATGACTCATTTCAATACTGTCTATGTTGCATAAAGAGATATATTGGCCATAATCGCAAAACAATATTATCTAAATATCTGAAAGTAATATGCTCATTGTAACATCAAAAATTTATTTCATTGTATTCTTATTTTGTTATTGTTTATGAAGTCATATAACATGAAATATGTTATACTTACTATCCAAATAATTGCATTGTAGCTTGAATACACTTGAATGTACTGAACGTTAGTGTAAATAATTAATTGTTATAAAATAGAAATGACAATCCTTAATACCTGCATGTGCTTATAAGTGCCCAGTTCTTAATAGTATCTATTTAACTCAATCTAAAAGCAACAGCGCCGACAAATGTGTACACCAGATGTTAGTGCTACAAAAGACAGACATTTGTATAGAAAACGATCAATTTGCATTTTCTCAAATTGCCATAAGTTATATCTATATTAAATTACAACAGATTTGCATATCAATAAAAAAAACTCATTACCATACATTTAATTACCTTGTAAAGATTGTTTTATTTAATAATGATCTAGCTTCACGTTTAACAAAACTAAGTTCACACTAATATAACTTTGGTTAAGGACGTTCGCAACAAAAAGAAAATAATTGGGTTAATTTCTCATTTTGCTTCATTATTTCTTTACTGTATATAGGTTACAATATACTAATTTCAATAAATAAATATAAATCTGTGAAAGTCATTAGGTTCCAGTCAATGGTTAAAATTTAACAAAGCATTAAAATAATAAAAAACACACGTATACAATGTATTGCCAAACAAATTAGTTAAAAAAAAGATCCATAAAAATATCTATATTCTATTTTGGCAATTGATACGTTGTTTACGTAAACACGAAACATGAAAAAGGCTACACAGGTACCCTATTTAAAGTCCACTATTTCCCGAATAATATCGGTGACCCATTCTTGTTATTAATGTTTTGGGGCATGTATACATTGGTGCATGTATGTGCGAACATTTAAGGAAATATGTCGTTTGGAACAAAATATATTGATGCATAACAAATGACGTTTCAGAAGGTATTATTAGTACCCATTTGACCTACTTCAATGTCCAGTCAAATTCATTATTTTAACAGTAATTGTACATAACGCGTTTTTTTATTACCAAAATACACTTGTGTATTACCAAACAAGACCTGCAAAACATCAGTAGAAAGAAACATAACCTTGTTTGAAAAAAGCTCTCCTATATACTTTAAACATTGATAAAAAATCCAAACTGAAAAAAGGGGCTTCGACAGGTACCGTATTCAAATCCCAAAATTTCCGGAACAAGGCCGGTGACCCTTATTTTTTAAGACTGTTTTAGTTTCAGTATTCAATGATGCGTGTGTATGGGAAGTATCAACAAAATCTGTCGTTTGGAACCAAAGATATTCGCATATTTGATAAATTATTGACGTTTTTACAGGAATATTTAATGCATAATTAACCTCGTTAAGCGTCCATTAAAAGTCATTTATTAAATGATAACTGTAGATAAAGCACGTTTTATCATTAAACTGCACTTGTATATTACTAAACAAAACATTTTAAAAAGATACATTTAAAAATCGCAATCTTTGTTTGAATATGAACGCTTTATATTACTCAACATTCTAAGTAACACACACTAGAAAAGGGTCTTCGACAGATACCGTATTCAAAATTCAATATTTCCGGAAAAAGGCCGGTGACCCCTATTTTTTAAGACTGTTTTAGTTTTAGAATACATTGATGCATGTTTGTGTTAATTTTGAAGAAAATCTGTCGTTGGAAAAAAATGATGGAAATTGTTGCGAACGTCTTTAATAAATAAATATAATTTGTATAACAACTATGTACTTTTTATTGAACTGAATGTGTTGTTTTTTATTTTGTAATATTTATTTAGATAATTGACTTTATTTTTTAAAGCATATTACTAAAATATTCCCAAATATGAAATTAAAAATGTGTCCTGAATACATGCCATTATGACTTTGTCTACAGCTCATTTTAACGAATGTGACAAACCAATGTATATTGTGAGATATGCAATAACTCACTTGTATTTGAAATCTTATACAAAGTATATTAAAATGTGACATACAGTTAGGGGTGTCACGATATAAGAAATCCATATTGCGATATATTGCCATATTTTTTAATGTATCACAATATTTATTGCGATATTTTGCGACTTTTGTATTTATGTATTTAATAAGCTTAAAACTGATAAAATCGCTATGAACAGAGCAATATTGTATAGGATAGGTTTTTTTTATTTTGATTTTCACCGATATTGATGACAGGCGCAACAATAGCAACATATAAACAGCAGATAAAATAGCAAACAATTATGAGCAACACTATCAAACCGCCTGTCTTGGTTGTTCACTGTATTTATTATATTACATACAGAGTGCGGTTTTACATGTACAGTGACTCTATTCATGATGTATATTTGTTTTGTGCATAAACAATGTGTGTATTTCACTCTGTATTTTAACTGGAAACAATGTGTCAGGTTTAATGTTTTATTAAGCATAAACATTTAAGAGAAAACATGTATACCAAACATAACATGAAATATTATTGGTTGCCAGAAAAGTCTATTATAATGGTCGGGCTTTTGACCTTCACCCCTACAAAACTTTCAACTTTACAAAATGATACTGGCTTTCAATCATTTATCCCTGACAATAATTAAGTTTTAAGTCAGAAGTTTTTTAATCAAGGTAGATCTAATAATAACAAGAACAAGAAAACACATACAAATGTTTAAAAAAAAAATACCTTATAGACATTCATACTGCAATATTTTATTGCATAATCAAATATTGCAATAAACCAATATACCGGTATATTGTGACAGCCCTACATACAGTAAAGACAGATACAACACGAAAATAATTATTTATATTCATCAACAATACATGTTACCGAGTGCTCATATCGGTGAGGTTATAGATATAATAAAATCTATTTTGATGTTCCAGGTTTTATTTCGACAATGTACGAATAGTTCGTAAATATATCCGGGACCTGCAATAACAATACATAAATTTGCAAATCCGTTATAATATATATAACATATATAACAATTCCATTACTATGAATATAAGACATAATTAACTTATACGAAATGATATCAGTATTCAAAGACATGTTTATAATACTATAAATGCATGTCGTGATATAAATATTGTCGTCAAAATCCTTACAATAATATATATATATAAATGAATCGAACCATTGCAACATTTTCTATCTTACTGAATGATCTATTCGGACCCCTCAACGAATCAGGATTTCGGGATTTACAAGTGTGTTACAATCTGTAATTGATCTATTCGGACCCCTCAACGAATCAGGATTTCGGGATTTACAAGTGTGTTACAATCTGTAATTGATCTATTCGGACCCCTCAACGAATCAGGATTTAGGGATTTACACGTGTGTTACAATCTGTAATTGATCTATTCGGACCCCTCAACGAATCAGGATTTCGGGATTTACAAGTGTGTTACAATCTGTAATTGATCTATTCGGACCCCTCAACGAATCAGGATTTCGGGATTTACACGTGTGTTACAATCTGTAATTTACGGAAAGCTATCTAACATGATGCAAATACAAAAACATATTGAGTGTCAAATGATCTTGCATCACAGGTAACGATAGTCGTATATCTTACTGGATCGAACAGATAAGGTACGAAAAGATGTGTAACGAATAGAAATACATTTTAAGTCGTTGGTATATAAAACAACATAATAATAACATAATTATCATATTAACCATTAAAGTGAATGATCAATAACTTCGAATCAACGTACAATCTAACATACAAGATTGCTTACATATTAAACAAGTCGATTTCTTTTCAGTCATCCACAAAACTTCTGTTCAACCAAACGAGAACCCCGCGAACACAAACTCAAGGGAAAACAACTTGGCACTAGACCAATCAAAACTCTTTTACCATCTCGATCGACTCATCAGAATACTCGTTTCATGACAACAATCATATATCAGCGGTAAATAAAGTAAGTAAAACAGGTTACGTTCAACTATTAAAATATGCTAAAATTCGTCTCGGGTACATATATTTACAACAACATAATGTACAATGCTTGTAATTCTGTAGATACGCATGAATGAACTGTATTCAAACTAATAAAATGAAGGTTACACTTATTCTTATACAGTACAACAAACACTGTATTATAGTGTCTCTACAATAAGTGTTTAAATAATTCTTACTATTTCCAGTGTTGTAAATATATTTTTGGATAATTGCCTATGCTCAACATTGTCGAATATTGTATTTTCAATCATGCTATTTTCGCCTAAACTGTATACAACTCTTCCATAATATTACAGATTTTTTGGCTGCACAGACTGATAAGACAGAACAATTCAGCATTAGAAAGGTCTCTAACAGATAAATCTGTTCAGGTAAAAAAACAACATACAGTCATATCCGAACTCAAAATAAACATTCCGTAAAATAACGCTATATGTATGGATAGTTAACAGTCTTTTATCACAGCCGCCTAATCCATTAAGTGGTTTGTTTGTTTTTTGTGAAAGGGGCGAGTAATCCAGAATATTAGCATTATCTGATTGGTCAGTTTCCAATCTATCCTGTTTCGTTATGCGTTGAAAACCAGGCAGATGATCTTGTTTATAGTCCATCTGAAAAAATGTCATGTTGTTTTTTTCATAATCTATTGTCATGTTAAAAAATTTACTAAAAATAATTACAATTAAATCATAATTAACGAAATGTTTACATTTAAACATTGTGTATAAACATCTGAAAACTTAAATACTATTTATGAAACTTTAATATACCTACATATATTATTGTCAGAAATTTCATCCGAAATTTCAGAGGATGGAATTATCCGAAACGCTATTCACTTACTCTAGTGTCAGTTAACTCAAGATAAACTGTCGGAAGCACACACACAAGAGTGTATTAAAGTTTCTGTACCTCTATCCACTCAAATTCTTTCTGGTCGTCAAATGAACTCATGATTTATAAACTTTTATTTATAAACTTATATCTCCGCGAAAGGTTGTTGTTGTCCGCCGATTTGTCGTTTATGCCTGACCCATTAACGTAGTGACAGGGGCAGGTAATCCAGAATACCTACCACTTTGATCATATCGGCCACAGACCTCCGCGCAGAGATCTGACTGGTTCCGAGCATAGCTCTCATCAAATAAACCGATATGGGAGGTAACCGCTGCGAGGAGTTTGATAGGCCACTTCCGACAAGCGCTATTGCCGGAATATGCCGAGTGGTTACGATTGATGCACTGCAGCATGGCAGACCACTGTGAACTGTTTAAAGGACAAGCTCGTCGCAGTTTTCTCCCTGCATTTCTTAACTCTTGCATTAGCTTGATCGTGTAATTCTGGTAAGTGTTAACATGTTCCGCATTTTCAATGTGCTCGTGATAGCATTTCTTCTTAAAATTCTCGTTATCTGTAAGAACAATATTTACATAAAACACATAAAGATCAAGGACGAATCATATGGCTAGGTTTCATTCCACAAGGCTGTGTGGGCTGACAACGTCGGCAAGGGATATCTGTACGCGGGAGCGTGACTTGCCGTCCGCTTTTATAACCCGTAGTCACTTATCCATTATTTCGACACCTCAGTATAACAAGGGCCTATCTAATATGTACACAAAGAAGCAGATAAACCATTGTAATACTAAGGTAGCGAATATTGGTAATTTACTAGTTTAGTTAAGAAATGAAGACGCCACGTTCGGTTATTTGAATTTCTTGGCATAAAACCACATGGGAAATTCTTACACGTTCGTCTCATGAAGTGGTGTTTGGAGTCGCGTTTCGGTGAATACGAGTTCGTATTCAAACTACGTCGAAATGATCCTGTTTCATTTACCAAGATTAAGTGATGTTTAAATATATACTTCCTGCATATATTCTCCAATCATTGTTTTGCGCGCCTATTTTCGGAAAAGGAGATTGATTGAAATCGAAAATAAGAATTTCCTTCCTGAATTGGCCTGAAAACCTTAAGTAGATCATTGTGCGTATGATAATAAAATAATTCACTATATGAGTTTAATGTCACTTGTTTGAGAATACCTCGTCTTAAGGAGTCGACATAAACGTAAGTCAAGTCGGTGGATAGATTTGTAGAAAATGATATAAATTAATGTAAATTAATTGTATCATACTGTTTTAAATTGTAGTGTTATTTAACTGTCGATAATTATATATAAATTGTATTATCGAATCAAGCCGGGACTCGTTTCGCATGTAGGTACGTTAAACACTGTTTTGTATGGTGAACCATTTAGGTCTAAGTACATATATGCACAGTGGCTAAATATAGATGTAACTGTTGTTATAAAATTGTTACCGCAGTTACAAATTTATTACTGCAGTCATACATTTGTAACAGCATGTACATTTACAGATATAACTGCAGTTACAATTTATACCGAAAGTAAAATAATATGATAGCTGAAATAAAATTATAACTGCAGTTACATATTTGACTGATTAGTTTATTTATAAAATATGTAGTTTAAATTGTTTTTATAATTTAAAAATTCACTTTCAAATAAATAAAACCAATTTTGACAAGAAAGGCATTATATAAGACGTGCTTTAATTTGCCAAACAGATTAAGAGCTTAAGGTAATACAACTGTAATGGGCAATATTCCGAACCTAATTTTAAATAGTATTTCCATTATCTGTATTACGTCACTGATCTTATTACAAATTTTGAGGGTGGCTTTCCATGCCCCCAAATTATTTTTTTGGAAAATGTTCAGGACAACCCCTTTTTCCATTTTTCCATCAAAATTCATTTACCCTATGGATGGAAAAAAATCATAGCTCCATTATAGTTGCAAATATATCCAAAATGTTGGTGTCTTTTATACAAGTAATGATTGAAGATTATAAAATAAGGCATCATAAGGCGTTAAAGAAGATAAAAGTATTGATATTTATCAATTTTCTATGGAAGCTCAGCATAAACTTGAAGCTGACAGAACAGATAAAATAATATGTTGTCGTACAGATTTAGGTTTTCCTGGACTGGTATGTTTTTTCACTTAAATCTTTTTATTAATTTTTCATTTATGACATATATTTGACTAAAATAAAAAGTTAGAAACACATTTACTTTGTACTTTTTGAAAAAGTGAAGAAAAAC
The DNA here is from genome assembly GCA_027627225.1 of Congeria kusceri. NCBI lineage: Eukaryota > Metazoa > Mollusca > Bivalvia > Myida > Dreissenidae > Congeria > Congeria kusceri. Next base: position 75,457,646 of record CM051029.1, on the reverse strand, counting down.
TATCATACTCTTTAAAAAATAGACAGCTATATTTTGGCGATTCCACAACAATAATTATAAATTGTGACATAAATTATGCATTTTAAGTTTAATACACCATTTATACCAGTTAAACTAAATATATAAATAATTAAAAGTTATTGTTTCAGTTAAACAAACTTTTTTTTTCAAAATTCAGTTCCCTAGAGGTACACAAAATGCCATCCACACCCACACCCTGCAACGTTTTCAGCTCTGGGACAATACACCGTACATCAACAATAAGTGTCTTATTTACTATCTTCGTTTCAAATCATCTTCATGTCAACAATGTTTATGCTGGTAATTGAGGCTGTATATGCTGGTAATTTAGGCTGCATCTTCACCAACTGGCACAGTTAGAAAAAAAACATGTGTACTGTGTTGAGCACCAGTTTTGACCCCCAGGGAAGCATTCCGAGTGATTTGTGGCAATTCTCTTCCTTCAGCTGCAAAACATATTTTAAAACAATCCAATAACTGATTGTTTTCCACTACATATTTAACAATATACTTACAAAACTTTCCAGTATATGTGCAACCCAACCTAGTAAGCCATACTTTTTAGTGTAAGGTAAAATTAATGTCAAAACTGTAATTACTGAACGGATCCTTATTAGTATGCTGATCATGAAAAAACACTGGTGCACACATTCATAAGCAAAATGGCACACATATTAAGTATAAGTACTCAACTATTAAAGTGTCTTGAGGCTTCAAAACTAAGGGACTGACGCATCATACGTGTAATCATGACTTGTATGTTCATTTACTTACATGTATATGGACAAACACAAATACATGCAAATACTATTACTTATACTAATTATATTAATTGAACATTTAAGCAATACAATTTCGTAGTTCAAGCATTGAAATGAAAAGCATCACATTATCCTCTAATGAATTTCGTTCTGATTTTATAGACAAATATCAATATATTCAGAAATTTCTGAATAAAAATACAATTCTTTCACTTTCTTGTTTTACTTACATGTGTTTCATCTCCTTATTATCAGGATTCAAGCTGGTTCATCATAATTATGTACGATCTGGTGACGGTTATGTATATGGCTCCGATTTTCTTCCCTTTGTGCTCGTATTTATAATTTTCGTTGGACAGTTGTTTTTGTTTATACCACGAAAAATATGTGACTTTCGGCTTCAATTTCAATCAAAATTTCATTATGTCAAAATATTTATCTATTTGCATTTCGTCAGAAGTATATATATGATACTAACATGTATAAAATAATGTGATTATATAAAAGAATGTACTTATATTAAAAATATTATGTGTTCGATAGGAATCGGAACCAAACGGGCATATTACGAACTGGGTAACGAAACTTTCCGACAGTCACCGATATCGGCCGATCTTGGAAAAAACGCGGGAAATGATTACAGTTGTACTACCTTAAATTAAGCATTTGATCAGAAAAATGTTACCGCGTTTATAATTTTATAACGATTGTCATATTTGTAAATGTAAATGCTGTTGCAAATGTCTAACTGGAGTCATCAAATTGTAACTGCGGTTACAATTGTATAACAACCGTTACATCCATATTTATCTTGCAGGCGTATATGTACTTTTGACCCACAAGGTACGCCATAGTTTTGTCAGTCAAATACTGTAGGCGGTGGATGTGGTTCTGGAGTTCGAAATTGTAAGGTAAGCATCGTATAAGTATTCTTATAAAATAAAATGATTATATATTCTTACACAAACCACATCATCATGTTTTCTAAAGACGAATAAGGAAAGCTAGTAGCCTAGACCTACGTGTATTGGTTATTCGCCGAATTTCCTTTCTGAAACGCGCATAAGAACATTCCTTTTTCATGTATTGTAAGATCTTATTCCTCTAACAATTGGATATTATATTTTAACAGGATACTCGCCAATTTTTATATAGACAAATAACAAAATTATTGTTGTTTAACTTCCCATAAACAACGCAAAAGGAAGTCCCGCTTCCGAGTGGAGCATAGAAAAAAGAAGTGTTGCAATTACAATTGCACAAATTTATGTCAAATCATGTTAGAATCTAAATAATGTTTGCATTATCGTTGTTTATCGGCCAATAAACAACTCTTTGTCGTTCTGATGCGTGGCTATTAAACAACTCGGGCTAACGTGGTTTAATTCCTACGCATCAGAACTCCAAATCGTTAATTATTGACCGATAAACAACGATAAATGGAAAATTATTTCTTTAGTAATGAACCAAAATATCTCGTACTGAATACTAGCTCTCCCCCCCCCCCCCCCCCACAAACACACACACCTCCGGCCACTCGGTGTCAGACTCACATGAAGGTGTTCATTTTATCCGTGATACGTTATCGAAGCTCTTGTAAACAAACCGTTACAATATCGGGTATCACTGTGAACTGAACGTTTGGATGTTTATGTTCATACACTGTGAACTGAACGTTTGGATGTTTATGTTCATACCTTGTGCATGGTAATTGGTATGATATTGATTATTTATAACCTTGTACTTTTTGCCGGTAAATGTCAGTTGTATGAGTAAATTTCGAAGTCTCTGGTTTTAAAATAGTTGTGTAAATACTGATGAAGATTTCAATGTTTATGTACATGTATTTTCTTTTCAATTTCTTCCGTTTTGCAAACCCGGAACTACACTACCATACACACCGCTAGAACTACACTACCATACACACCGCTAGAACTACACTACCATACACAGCGCTAGAACTACACTACCATACACACCGCTAGAACTACACTACCATACACACCGCTAGAACTACACTACCATACACACCGCTAGAACTACACTACCATACACACCGCTAGAACTACACTACCATACACTACACTACCATCCACTACACTACCATACACACTGCTAGAACTACACTACCATACACTACACTACCATCCACTACACTACCATACACACTGCTAGAACTACACTACCATACACACCGCTAGAACTACACTACCATACACACCGCTAGAACTACACTACCATACACACCGCTAGAACTACACTACCATACACACCGCTAGAACTACACTACCATACACACCGCTAGAACTACACTACCATACACACCGCTAGAACTACACTACCATACACAGCGCTAGAACTACACTACCATACACACCGCTAGAACTACACTACCATACACACCGCTAGAACTACACTACCATACACACCGCTAGAACTACACTACCATACACACCGCTAGAACTACACTACCATACACACCGCTAGAACTACACTACCATACACACCGCTAGAACTACACTACCATACACACCGCTAGAACTACACTACCATACACACCGCTAGAACTACACTACCATACACTACACTACCATCCACTACACTACCATACACACTGCTAGAACTACACTACCATACACACCGCTAGAACTACACTACCATACACACCGCTAGAACTACACTACCATACACACCGCTAGAACTACACTACCATACACACCGCTAGAACTACACTACCATACACACCGCTAGAACTACACTACCATACACACCGCTAGAACTACACTACCATACACACCGCTAGAACTACACTACCATACACACCGCTAGAACTACACTACCATACACACCGCTAGAACTACACTACCATACACACCGCTAGAACTACACTACCATACACACCGCTAGAACTACACTACCATACACACCGCTAGAACTACACTACCATACACACCGCTAGAACTACACTACCATACACACCGCTAGAACTACACTACCATACACACCGCTAGAACTACACTACCATACACTACACTACCATACACACCGCTAGAACTACACTACCATACACACCGCTAGAACTACACTACCATACACACCGCTAGAACTACACTACCATACACTACACTACCATACACACCGCTAGAACTACACTACCATACACTACACTACCATCCACTACACTACCATACACACCGCTAGAACTACACTACCATACACACCGCTAGAACTACACTACCATACACACCGCTAGAACTACACTACCATACACACCGCTAGAACTACACTACCATACACACCGCTAGAACTACACTACCATACACACCGCTAGAACTACACTACCATACACACCGCTAGAACTACACTACCATACACTACACTACCATACACACCGCTAGAACTACACTACCATACACACCGCTAGAACTACACTACCATACACTACACTACCATACACTACACTACCATACACTACACTACCATACACACCGCTAGAACTACACTACCATACACTACACTACCATACACTACACTACCATACACTACACTACCATACACTACACTACCATACACTACACTACCATACACTACACTACCATACACTACACTACCATACACTACACTACCATACACTACACTACCATACACTACACTACCATACACTACACTACCATACACAGCGCTAGATATGCGGTCTAAACCTAGATCGAAATACCTTCTATGATATACGAGATTAATGTCCGGAACTTAAAGGGACTTGTTCACAGTTTGGCAAAATGACAATTTTCAAAAAAATTGTCATAGATTCAAAAAAGAATGTATGCATTATATTCACACAAGCAAAATAACACTCCTGACTAAGAAAAATGTTAAAAAGATATGTTCGTTTATTTATAATCATCAATCGAAATTGGAAAAATAATAAAGCGTTTGTAACGCTTTTCATAGATAATTTAGCAAAAACGTGTATTACCGACATAGCGTTTAAACTGCCATCCAAATTCATAAGCCTGCGTGGTGTAGTGGTAGCGCGTTAGCTTTTGCTTCTAGGGGTCCCGGGTTCGAACCCCAGGGCAGGCAAATTTTTTTTATATATCTTTTTCCTTGTTATCATAATTATTTAAAACTATTCCAGATATGACAGTTTTGTAAGTAAATTCATTTAATGACATTTTTCAAAAATACGAAAATCTGTGAACAAGTCCCTTTAAGTAATCGAGTGTATTGATAACGATATGTTGAAGTCCAGCTGATCGAAAATATGAATAGTCGATCCAGTGTATTATCGGTTTATTTCAGAATTAAAACTACATAAGAGTGCAACAGTGGATTTTTTTAATTTGTAATTTAAATTACATATAAGCCAAATGTAAGCTTTTTATTTTGAACCAATACCTACTTTCAGGTAATGAAGCCTCGACTTCGGTACATCTATACCAAAACATTCAAGATTCTTTTCCTAACCTCGCGTACACGGAGTATCGCGACACCGATTGTTTTTTGCGCATTCGACGGTGTCTTAATATCAAATGTTCTCTGCATCCGGAAATAAGGACTTCAATACCCAGGATTGCCTGCGTGCCACAGTGTACAGGTTGTGTGTCGTGATATCGAGGAGCTCACTGGTACTTCCGGTACGACATGGGACCTGAACAGTGCGAGCAGTGCTGCTACTCGTGTGTATGTGGCTCATGCGGGGTGGCTTTCTGCTGTAAGTCCACGAAAAAAACTCGCATTAAAATATTGTGGGTGTGTCTTGTTCTGTCGATGGCGGCCTCGTGCATTATCCTGGCCTGCGCGGTGTATTCTCCAGACTACCCGAACGCCAGCCCCTCCGACATGCGCCCCATTACCAAAAACGTCAACTTCCTCTTCTGTGAAGAAGTTGTGGTCATATCTCGTGGTCTTCCGTTCGACGCCTACGTAGTTCCATCGGTCGCGTTGTCTCGACGGACTGTGACAAACTTTACACAAGACACGGCCATATTCATTGATCCCGGGTCGTACAACCACTTGTCCATGTACCTGCTCAACTGTTCACATATCGATTTGCGGCATCATTCGAAGATAGCCGTGACATTCTTACTGTTCAAAGGGGTGTCGCAGTTCCGGAAGTGGCAGCAGGGCGGAGACGGTGAATACATAAGAATGGGCACTATACTACCGGGAGACGCGTCATTCAAATACACAGTGACTGTCGATGATGAGTATTTCTTTGTCTACAACAATTCGAACCAGGATCAGACATGGGTAGAGATAACATTTGATATCAGTCGTTCTGTGTTCGTGCTTGATCACTCCCCGCCCATCTGTTTGCAGCAGCAAGAGTGTGACGTCCTGTTGTCGCGGCCTGATGACGTGGCTGTGATCTCGCTGAAATCAGGGGACTTGGCAGAATTCAACCACGCCACTCTTACCACCAAGTGTGCTCCCCGCATCTGGGCCTACCTCGTATTGCACGGTCTGCCTGTTCTAATGATTGGCATATGTCTCAGTGTTATAATACAGAAGTTTTGTTCTAATGCTTCGGACACGCCCGATGAGCGCTCGCCGCTGCTGTACTCAGCCGGGCTCCCTCCGGATTATCAGACAGTCACAGCCTTCCCACCCAAGTACGAGGACATAGTGCGTGACGACAGCCCGCCCCCATACGCACAGGTGGTCCGGGATTTCGGCTCATACGGAATACAGGCGGAAAGCGCAATCAGGCAATCATACGGAATACAGGAGGTTCCCGCATTCAGACAGCATATTGACTTACCTGTTGGGACGAGTCCACTTTCTGGACATGCCAGGATACATGGCGAAATATTAAGCAGAGTGTCTGGCTCCCCGCTCCAAGGACGGTCTGTAATCAACCCGGCTGTGGTGGCCGGACTTCACAGAGGGCTGGTTAGCAGTCAGCGACATTGTGCCATTTACATATCTGGCCAAGAAGCAAACGATAGAATAAGAAACACCGTGTGACGGTCAGAACACATTCAGAAGTGTTTAAAAAAAAAACTCTAGTTAATTAATGTTTATATCAGATGATGAACAATGTGCTATTTTCACATATATTTATGTAAAAAACTGTGATTTTTCCTATTCTCAGGGCGTCGGTGTGTTACATGTTTTGTCAACGAAACTCTTTAGGATTATTATGTTTGTTATCAACCGAAATATGTTTAAATTGTGTTCATTTCTGGTGTACTCGTTTTAAATGCTACCAAAACTAGACATTTTGTTGAATGTTATTACTTAGCTTAAAGCCACGATTTCGACGTGGCCATGATGACACGGGTACGTACGTCACGTGACGTCTGGTAAATGTAACCGCTAACTAATCGCCAGACAGACATGCAGACTGGCCGTGTGTTGCCTCCCCCCCCCCCCCCGCCCCTCATCAGATAAAAGCGTCTGTATCTGACCAGGGCCCAGTTGCTCAAAGCTTTACCGACCAATTAAGCTAACAGCATGTTAACTGTAGATGTAAATGACAAAAATTAGGAGTATCTTGTTTATCCAACATTTTTAAATTAATCCAGCATAACACTTTATATAGAATAAACTCACAGTTTAATATTGTATGTTTTGTTTACATAAAAATCTTCATCCAAATTTTAACAGCTTTTAGCTTAATTGGCGGTTAACGTTTTGAGCAACCCAGCCCAGAACTGTATCTTCATGCATGGTGATAGCAGTCTTTAGTCACAGCTGAACGTTAATCGTCGGAAAATCAGAAGAAAAAACGCTGTTTAGCTACTTTACAACATGACGACCACCATTTTAAGACGGAAGCGGTGTTACGGATCGAAGTCATCTCATTGGTTGAAAATCAAAACAGCCAATCAGAAACAAGATATAGATTCACCGCGTTCCTACAATAATATGGAGACTTCGTGTTACAAAAAATAATATTTAGCGTATTTTTTCTACATTTCCTAAGTTTAACGTTCAGCTGTGACTAAAGACCGTCATATTTCGAAGGAAGAATTTGTCACTGACAAACGTACGTGGAGTTTATAGCATTAGCTAGTGTTAAACTGTGAAAAATCGACCAAGAGTCACATTCTGTTATGAAAGTCATTGGACGTCGAGATTTACACACTTCGATTTCGGGGTCGTTTTGGTGAAACTTTTAGCTATTTTGGATATATTTGACGGATTTTCATCAAATAAAAAGTGTTAACCCGTAGATGGATGTTTCTTGTCGGCGACCACAACGATATATTAGTGATTTGGTCGTTCTTTAAGCAGTTTAACATGCTCGTTTAATACACCTGTTACATCATCGTTGGATACCTTTTCTTTTATTATAGATATAAGGAAAAAAAAATTGTGTCAAGTACCTGTGGGTGTGTCAAACAGAAAACATGCCGTATATCGTAACCAAAGTTCTACTGTACGGTCTGTCAAACATAAAACATGCCGTAGATTGTAACCGCTGTTCTTCTGTACGGTCTGTTAAACAGAAAACATTTCGTATATCGTAACAGCTGTTCTATTGTACGGTCTGTCAAACAGAAAACATTCCGAAAATCGTAACAGCTGTTCAATTGTACGGTCTGTCAAACAGAAAACAGGTCGTACATCGTAACCACAGTTCTACTGTACGGTCTGTCAAACAAAAAAACAAACATGCCGTATATAGTAACATTTGTTCTACTGTACGGTCTGTCAAACAAACACATGCTGTAGATTATAACTTCTGTTCTGCTGTACTGTCTGTCAAACATAAAACATGGCATATATCGTAACAGCTGTGTTACTGTACTGTCTGTCAAAGATAAAACATGGCATATATCGTAACAGCTGTTCTCTGTACTTTCTGTCAAAAAACACATGCGTATATCGTAACAGCTGTTCTTCTGTACTGTCTGTCAAACAAACACACGCGAATATCGTAACAGCTGTTCTACTGTACTTTCTGTCAAGCAAACACATGCGTATATCGTAACAGCTGCTCTACTGTACTGTCTGTCAAACAAACACATGCGTATATCGTAACAGCTGCTCTACTGTACTGTCTGTCAAACAAACACTTGCGTATATCGTAAAAGCGTATATCGTAACAGCTGTTCTTCTGTACTGTCTGTCAAACAAACACATGCGTATATCGTAATTTTATTCTGAATGTACGCTCTTTTACATATGTCGTCATGCAAACTCTCGGATATTCGATCGTGAGCGGATATCTAGGATGGCACTTATACGACATGCTGATGAGTCACGGTTGAACTGGACCACTTCCAAACGTCCCCCGTGCCAAAGTCATAACCCGGTTGTATTATTTGGATTTATTATTGGAGTATCTACTACATTAAGATAACAGTGCATGTGTTTCATACTATTTAAGAAATCATTTTTGATTCCTCGTTGTTTATCAGCCAAAAAACAACGATTTGGAGTTCTGATGCGTAGAAATTAAACCACAAGGGTTGTTTAATAGCCTCGCATCAGAAAGACAAAGAGTTTTTTATTGGCCGATAAACAACAATACTGCGAAAATTATTTCGATTCTAACATGATTTGACATGTATTTTTGCAATTGTCATTTGAACTACTTTTTACTTCACTCCGCTCAGACTCGGGACTTCTTTTGGCATTGTTTATTGGGTAGATTAACAACGATAAGTTTGTTCTTTGTCAATAGAAAATTAGCGATTATCATGTTAGAATTATCATTAGCCGATTGGACCCGGGTTGTTAAATAAATACATTGCAAATGTGTTGCAAATACATATTGTTAATAGCATACCTATTTGATTTCGGATCATCAAAAGTAAAGTTTGCTTTATACACGTACACAGAAATCACATCAGTTTTAAAGTAATATTTAAATTAAGTATTTAATACAGTGATTCCTTCCAAAATATAAACAACTTTTAGAATGTAGTGTAAATATCAAATATATTGTAATAAGAATTGTAATTGCAATTTAATTAGTAAAGATTTAGACATACATCTTAATTAAATCGAAAGTTCATTAAGATAATGAAGATCAGTTAGTGTATCTGTGTTTGTGTTCCGTTCCATAACACCACTATGTACATGCATGATAGTATGGCGTACCATTTGGGTCAAAAGTACATATATGCACGGCAGCTAATATAGAAGTTACAATTTTAAGACTGCAGTTATACATTTGTAACGGCAGTTACATTTACAAATTGCAGTAATAATTTATACCAACAGTAATAAAATATGGCAATCGTCATAAAATTATAACCGCGGTTACATTTTTCTGACCAAATGCTAAACTCCAGCCCCAAGTCTGTTTGGCGAATGAAAGCACGTCTTATAGAATGCCTTTTTGTCAAAATTGCCTTTATTTATTTAAATAAGATTTTTTTTTAATTATAAAAACAATTTAAAGATACATATTTGATAAATAAATGAATCAGAAAAAAGTGTAACTGCAGCTATAATTTTATGACAACTGTCATATTTGTTTTACTTTAGGTATAAATTGTTACTGCAGTTATATCTGTATATGTAACTGCGGTTACAATTATATAACAACAGTTACATCTATATTTAGCTGCCGTGCATATATGTACTTTTGACCCAAAGGGTACGCCATATGATATTGATGCCGCTGTATACACGGAGGGGTCAGCGGTCCGACCACACCTCCCTGTCGCTGGATACTTCCCGCACGGAAATGTTCAGCTTGCGGCTGACGCTGGGGGTCCATAGCACGGGTCGGTCTCTGCGCCCATAGTCACAAGTCAAAAACTTAGCGAAGCACCTCTTGAATGTTTTGTTAAACATGGTGTAGATGATGGGGTTGATGGTGGAGCTAGCCCAGCCCAGCCATGCGCACGTGGACACGAGCGTCTCGTGGACGTAGCAGCGCTCACACATGGCGGGAATCACGTTGACGACGAAGAATGGCAGCCAGCAGAGCAGGAAGAGCGCGAAAACGAGTCCGAGCACCTTGGTGGCCTTCTGTTCCGTCCTCACCGTGGTCCGGTCCTTGTGGCGGTCACGGGCTAGGTTCAGAATGCTGGAGGCCTTTATAAGGAATTGTTTGTTGATGATATCTCTAAACGAATGTCTTCTTGCACTATCCCCATCCATTCTGAATGATCCCCGCCGTGATTTGTGATCATCGTCGTCTGAGAGATCACTTCCGCTTATAGACTCCAGCGACGATTCTATGCCGAATCCCCGCGGCACAGCCAGAAAAAACGAGTTGTGTCCCTTGACGTTGTTTCGTGCATACGTACTGTGCTCGCCGCCCCCGCCGTTAGAGATCGTCTCACACGACACTGAGTGGGAAAGTATACTCGGAACCCGAGTGTACCCATGCTCGATATTCGAATTATTATTCAGTTTTTCTCGTTCGATAAGTTCGTACTGATCTGCACTGTGATCATCTCGTGATCTGGGAAGCCCGTTTCGCCGCACTGAACTCGTCCTACAGCGGCGGAGAATGGGCGCTCCTCCATTGGAGTCCGCGCCTCTGCTGTGATCGCACCGTTTGGACTGTTTGTATAGAAGACGCACAGTCAGGGAATACGTGATGATCATTATAACAAGTGGGATAAAGAACGCCAGGATCGATCCGTAAATGATGAAGCCATTATGTTTGAGAGTGCAGTGATGCTCGTTCAATATATTGGACTTGTCAAGCGCTCCCAGCACCGTGACGGGGCTCGATATTAAGATGGACAACAGCCAGATGCCACCTATTTTCGCGAAAACGATGGACTTTGATTTATTTCTGGACCGCAGCGGGAACTGGATGGCGAGGTATCGCTGGACGGAGATGCCGCACAGGTGGAGGATTGATGACGTACACATCATGACGTCAGTAGTGACGAAGATGTTACACATTACCGCAGTGAACCTCCAGTAACCTGCAAAACACAATGTCATATGTAATAGTTAAAACATATTCAGTAAAATATTATTGGTTAAGAAAGGAGCGGAGCGAGCGCAGCGAAGCTAGCCCCTTCTAAACCAATAAGATATTAACTTGCTTAGAATATAACCTACATTTTGATTGGTCGTACGCATGCACATCATTAAAACATGTTAATAGTAGATATCCATATATGGTAACGTTAACTTCATATTCTAAGAAGGCGAGGTTCGAAATAACCAATCAAAATTCAGAAATATTATCCGTTAAGGTCGTACTCTTGATGATTCAGTGTATCCATCCATTTCATTGGCTAAAAATGTAGGTTATATTCTAAAGTGTATTGGTACAGCAGGAACACGGTACTAGAAAACACAACGGTATATCTAGAACACTCACAGAAACCAAGCACAACACCGCTCGCTATAATACGGTGGCGCAGAGGGGACATGCATTACTCTTTTGTATCTCGTTCCAATGATATCATAACTCGTGGGAACGAGATACAAACTCGTGGGAACGAGATACAAACTCGTGGGAACGAGATACTAACTCGTGGGAACGAGATACTATGTCAAGGGAACGAGATACTAAGTCGAGGGAGCGAGTTACTCAGTTAGTATTTTGTTCACACGTGTTAGAGAACCAGTTAAATGTTTCCGTATATATGATTTTATAATAACAATAATAACCATTGCCGACAAAAACGACCATTAGATGGTACTAAGTCGTTCGCTGGAGTTAGTATCTCGTTCCCACGAAATAGTATGTCGTTCCCTCGACTTAGTTATTTCGTTCCCATGAGTTAGCATCTCGTTCCCACGAGTTCGTATCTCGTTCCCTCGAGTTAATATCTCGTGGGGACGAGATATAAAAAAAGAGTAGTGCATGTCACCTCTGTACCACCGTACTGTAAAATGTAATAAAATAAGACGAGGATAGACAAAGTATAACCAGGGGCGTACCTGGCCGTGTTACGCACAGTTAGTAAAAACGGGTCATTATTTTTGTGTCTCTCATAATCAGAAAATATTGAGAAATGCATGTTTTTTTTACATGTATTGCTTTACATAAAATAAAGCGTAAATTTGAATTTCCCTGACAGCAAAATAAAACATAACACTTCATCAATCCAAGGCCCAACAACCTTTAAGTCCCCATCGTACTCCTAGGTACGTTTTCACTCTTCGCATGATCGAATACAATCGTTCTGCTGTTGCTGTCGATACTGGCATGACAGCCAGAACAACTAGACAGCGGCGTATATTTGGATAAGTATCATGTGTGGCATACGCTTAGCTAGAAACTTCGCCTTCTGGTTCATTTTGGCGATGTTTCAACAGTCCCTGCGCTTATCAACAAAGAATCAAGTGTACAGAGCTGCAGTTGTCACCACTCAGCCTGGGATATGTATCGAAAACAAGTTCAGCTTCTGGAAGTTGCGTGACTATATGACAAACATAGAAGTCTTGGTGCGAGCAAACGTCCCCAGCATCGAGGTTACGCTCCGCTGGACTGGACACCTGTCACGTATGGGGACACTTGAATACCCAAAGCTTTGTCTATGGAGAGCTTAGCCAGGGCAAATGTGACAGAGGCTCCCCATAGCCAGGGCAAATGTGACAAAGGCTCCCCATAGCCAGGGCAAATGTGACAATGTGACAGAGGCTCCCCATAGCCAGGGCAAATGTGACAGAGGCTTCCCATAGCCAGGGCAAATGTGACAAAGGCTCCCCATAGTGACAGAGGCTCCACATAGCCAGGGCAAATGTGACAAAGGCTCCCCATAGCCAGGGCAAATGTGACAGAGGCTCCCCATAGCCAGGGCAAATGTGACAAAGGCTCCCCATAGCCAGGGCAAATGTGACAAAGGCTCCCCATAGCCAGGGCAAATGTGACAAAGGCTCCCCATAGCCAGGGCAAATGTGACAAAGGCTCCCCATAGCCAGGGCAAATGTGATAAAAGGCTCCCCACGAAAGCGCGCTAAGGATCAGCTTAAGCGTCAACTCAAAGCAGCTGGCTTCCCAGGCAAGGGCAACATGGCAAAAGACAGACGCAGATGGAAGACTGTCTCAAGGCAAGTTAGTAAGATCTTTGAGGAAGCCAGGAGAGGAGCTGATGAAGACAAGCGCAGACAGAGGAAAGCAACAGCAGCCCAGATTCCCACTGGCCAAGGGTTCCCCTGCCCAGCGTGTGCCACAAAGTGCCGCTGGAGGAGTGGTCTACACAACCACCAGAGAACGTTCCAGATACTTCCCGGGAACCAGCCATCCTCTTCACATTAAAACAAATAATGCATATATATCGCTTAATTTAATCAGACATGTTGCAAATAAAGTCGGAGACTGTTACCTTGCGAATAGCTTTACTGCGAGGATCTTGTTCTAAAGACAAAAAACAACAGGAACAAAACAGCTCATCCTGACTGACAGAATATCGAAGCCATTTATGAGCTGTTTACCACGCTGCTTGCGTTTTGCGCATCTTTCCATGTTGTATCAATTAATGTACATGTGAAATCGTGAACATCGTGCAATGCAGGTAAGCAGTTAAATGTTCTACTTTTCATCCAAACTACCACCATGGTTAAAGACGCTCAGTCAGGAGACTGACAGAATATCGAAGCCATTTATGAGCTGTTTACCACGCTGCTTGCGTTTTGCGCATCTTTCCATGCTGTATCAATTAATGTACATGTGAAATCGTGAACATCGTGCAATGCAGGTAAGCAGTTAAATGTTCTACATTTCATCCAAACTACCACCATGGTTAAAGACGCCATTGACTCAACATAAGATGGAAACAAGTCATCATTATTTCCATTATTATCCGCGAAATTAAATTGCCATTGAAACAATCCGAACAGAAGCTATATACATAACATAGCGCATAACATAATGTGACCTAATGGTGACCATGACAAACCGTTTCAGATGATTCCCTAGTATATCTTTGCGTTATATTGCTCATTGAAGATAATCCATGCACACGCGTGTGTGTCTGTATATATTAAGAAGGAGTATAAAAAATCGTAAAACAAATGGAAGGATTACATGTGCTATTTTCTCTACATTTTATGAGTCGGCTAGTCATGTCTTCTAGCCTTATCCCCCCCCCCCCCCCCTTGTGGACAATATTTTAAATGCATTTTTCAAGTTTTTTGCATTTTCATTTCTTTTTCACATGAGCGGTACGAATTATACGCACGTGCGTATAGGAGGAGTACGTCCAGTGACGCCCCTGATAACATAATATAAAAATAATTGGAAACTTTAAAACAGACCAGAACTGCATATATATCACACGAGTTTAGAAAATATTTTCTTCACAAGAAATCAATGGACAAGGGTGCAGCGTTCATATAAAACATCAAAGAAAACTAATACCGCGATAACAACAAAACACAAAGAAGCACATGTCTTAATGCGGGTAAAGCAATGCAATATATGGGACAAAGTTAACATACAACATAAATTCATAGGAACGACTACTGTGCAACTGAACACCAGAACATAATATATTCAAGAAATAATTGACTGGTATGCGTTGGTTATTGCGGAAATAACCAACGGTTTGGAGTTCCGATACGTAGGACTAGCTTAAACCCCGATTGCAATAGCCCGAGTGGTTTGATAACAAGCATCGGAACGACAAACCGTTGGTTATTACCGCAATAACCAACGCTAACCCGTCGGTTTTTTTTTTTCGATTCTAACGCGATCTTGTATAAAATTCCTCTGTTTATTTAAAGTTTATGAACGAGAACTATATTAATCTATACTCCACCAATTTTCTACTAAGTTTATTCACCCGTGCGTTTCAGTTACTTCAATAAATTATAACAATTCAAAATGACGTCAGCTTCTTTGATAAAAATTGAGCGAATGACGTCATACTTATTATTATAATGCAGAAATGTGTTATTTGTCACAATTTTGCTATCGCGAGTTTAACACTAGCATTTTACGGAACAATTTCTGCGAATTTCCGGAACTATTTTCAGAACATTAGGTTCCGCCCATAATTTGTTGCAGAACAACCCATGGTTGATTTCCTTCTTTATGTTTGAAAAACTAGCCGCGTGCCGCGTTAGAATACGATATAATACGGACACACCGACAATACCAAACGCAACAAATCACATAGTAGTACAACTATACGTCGTTAACCTACAATAATACTAAGACGATTACATCATACATTCATTCTACACAACGCTTTAGACGCTCATTCATACACATTTTTGTACGAACACTAGCAAATATGAAATTTAATACTGCAGCCTAACCGCGGAGCTCATTTGTCATACTGCCAAGTGTGTTGACGATTGTCCAGCCACTGTTAGATCCTAAAGACTTTAAGTTGTCATACTGCCAAGTGTATTGACGATTGTCCAGCCACTGTTAGATCCTAAAGACTTTAAGTTGTCATAGATACGAGATGATCCGAGCTGGGGTTAGGACTACAGGAGAACCAATGTCTTTGGAAGACCCAGCGGCAATGCGGAAATGTCAAACTATTAGTCCCGCGCTCTAGTAGATCTTGTGTTGCGCGAGTATAACGAAGTGGACGTTGTGCCCGCAAGAATATACTGCATCTATACTTATTTGATCGTGTATGTACTAGTTAACAAAGCTTGAGGAGACAAGAGCCAAAGATGATGTCCTATATAATTCTATATGATAATTGTTGAGATAGCGTACAAGGAAATCCTACAACAGTTAGCAAGCACTTTTGCCCGATATTAAAGAGGGTATGTACGATCTTACAACAAAATAATGACATAAAATTAAACAACCTGATACATATAATTACCATATACTTTGATTAAAATTGGATGAAAAGTTAATAAGAATCATTGCTGTAAAACGCATAATTTTTTACTTTAAGTATCAAAACCAATTTTTCGACTGTACAAACGGAAACTCCGATACATGTATATACATTGATTTCACAGTTGCTTTGGGTTACACAACACTAATAAACAATGCAAAATTCGACACTCGTCTTTGTTGATTTACTCGATACTTTATTGTTTCCTTCGACAGGTTTATGTTTTTCTGTTTGCTTTCAATCCACTGTCCTATTTATATGCTTATTTTTAAATAATTGATATGAAAGATCGTACATACACACTTCAAAAAAGACTCTAAGAAAGCCCCGGATTCATGCAAATCCGTTTATAAGTTTTTGCTTAAAGTTTCTAGCAGAAAAACAGACAAACCAACGCCGACAAAAACACAACATCCTCAGTCCAGGATGTTGTGCTGTCCGCTAAACGCTAATATTAGAGCTATTTTAAAAGGGCCCGTATACACACAGCTCCTTAGGGAAAACTTAAGTAAATTTCTTAAATTCATAAAATTCCTTAAGTCTCTGGCTGTTTTAAGTATAATTCTTTTAACACTAAAATGTTGTTAACTTGTTAATATCGCTTATGTGTTTAGGATTCCAGCCTTCTTTGCAAAAAAATAATTGGATCTCACATATAAAATGTCATCTTAAACTTTCACTTAAGTACAACTTAAGTTAAGATTTCCCTTAGGAGCTTTGTGAATACCAGCCCAGCCCAGAAAAGGCATTGCTAATACATCCCTGTTTTAACCTTTTAAAACCAACAAAAAAAATTACCTTTTTGATGTAAGATGATCGTATCAGTAAATCCACAGCCAGAGCCTGTCATGATATTTTTTATTAAGCGTATGAAACCATTTGTATATATGATTTTATTTGTTTTAAAATTAATACTACTCGTACAATATAGATACGTTTTATACTTACATAGCGATCTATTAGTTTTACATAGTTCAATCTATGGTTTTTACTTAATTGATTTAAGATTACTATTTATTTTTGCATTGAAGATCGTACACATCTTCATTTTAACATACCTTTACTGTGTTAGTAACGTTGTCGTATTTAAATGTAGTTTAGAATGTTCGTCTCTCATAACCCTATTATGCCTGGTTTTGTACATATATGTCCTGTTTTTATATTCTTAATGTCCTTGTTATATGTACAAAAGTGAGACGTTAATAAACTATTCTGTCTCTGTGTCCTCGGTCCAGTTAGCTACATGTACACTGTACTATTTAATCAACACACAACGTCTTGGGAATAATGTCGTTAAGTAAACAACGGGCCGATTTACGTACACGCGGCTGCAGTTGGGGTGGCAGAAAGAAGGCGAGATCTTGTGGTGTAACAGTCACCTGATGCCGTTGCTATCGATCAAACAAACACCCCATACCAATCGAAGTCCCACTGGAATGCCGCCTATACGTACTATAGTTTATTTTAGTCACGTCATGTACGCCTTCCAACAAGCAGAACATGCACACAGCCGTATATGTGTGGTGTACTATGTGTGGTGTGTTATGTGTGATGTGTTATATTATGTGTGTATTTGTGTGGTGTATATGTGTGTGTATATGTGTGGTGTATATGTGTGGTGTATATGTGTGGTGTGTTATATGTGGTGTATATGTGTGGTGTATACGTGTGGTGTGTATGTGTGGTGTATATCTGTGGTTTAAATGTGTGGTGTGAATGTATGGTGTGTTATATTATGTGTGTATGTGTGGTGTATGTGTGGTGTGTATATGTGGTGTGTATGTGTGGTGTGTATGTGTGGTGTGTATGTGTGGTGTAAATGTGTGGTGTATTTGTGTGGTTATTTGTGTGGTGTGTATGTGTGGTGCGTATGTGTGGTGTGTATGTTTGGTGTATATGTGTGGTGTATATAGGTGGTGTATATGTGTGGTGTACTATGTGTGGTGTATATGAGTGGTGTTTATGTGTGGTGTATATGTGTGGTATATATGTGTGGTGTATATGTGTGGTGTATATGTGTGGTGTATATGTGTGGTGTATATGTGTGGTGTATATGTGTGGTGTATATGTGTGGTGTGTTATATGTGGTGTATATGTGTGGTGTATATGTGTGGTGTATATGTGTGGTGTAAAAGTGTGATGTGTATGTGTGGTGTATATGTGCGGTGTTTTATGTGTGGTGTATATGTGTGGTGCGTATTTGTGGTGTGTATGTGTGGTGTATATGTGTGGTGTGTATGTGTGGTGTGTATGTGGTGTATATGTGTGGTGTGTCTGCTCCACTGAGCGACAAAGTAGCACATTAAACCAACAAGTAGCTATCAGCTTTTATTAATATTGTTTATTAACACATTTAAATAGAAATAACGAAGTTATATATACGCGTTCAAGCCAACGTGTAATTCTAGATCAATTGCCTTACGGTGGTATACTTCTGCACAAGATAATCACTCTCTTTCTTCAAATATTTGACTAACTTTAAAGAAAAATTGTTCAATTTTCATGCAAATACCGGTAAGCAGTTTTCATGAAAACGTTTTCTGTCCACTTCACTACTTTAACTATATTAAATACTTCACGTTAGTGCATTTTTGCATTTCACGTTAGTGCATTTCACGTTAGTGCATTTCAAGTTAGTACATTTCACATTAGTGCATTTCACGTGTGTATATTTCACGTTAGTGCATTTTACATTAGTGCATTTCATGTTAGTGCATTTCACGTTTGTACATTTCACGTTAGTGCATTTCAGGTTAGTACATTTCACGTTAGTGCATTTCACGTAAGTACATTTCACGTTAGTGCATTTCACGTTAGTGCATTTCACGTTAGTGCATTTCACGTTAGCACATTTTACGTTAGTGCATTTCACTTTAGTGCATTTGACCTGAGTACATTTTACGTTAGTACATTTCACGTTAGTGCATTTCACGTTAGTATATTTCAATTTAGTACATTTCACGTTAGTGCATTTCACGTTAGTATATTTCACGTTAGTACATTTCGCTTTAGTGCATTACACGTTAGAGCATTTCACGTTAGTGCATTTCACGTTAGAACATTTCACGTTTGTACATTTCACGTTAGTGCATTTCACGTTAGTGCATTTCACGTTAGTGCATTTCACGTTAGTGCATTTCACGTTAGTGCATTCACGATAGTACATGCCACGTTATTGAATTTCACGTTAGTGCATTTCACCTTAGTACATTTCACGTTAGAGCATTTCACGTTAGTGCATTTCAAGTTAGTACATTTTACGTCAGTACATTTCACATTAGTGTACACTGTAACTATTTCGCGAAAGGCTTTATTTTTTATTGAAAGTATTGACTTTGTCGTGAAAAAATATCTTTCAGATATAGGTAAACTTTTCATGAACATCTTTTTTCTTCGCGATAAGTTACACTTACAATTTCGCGAGCACAATTTAATTATCGTATGCAGTAATGGACATGAAGTAGACTTATTGATAGATAAACGAGATAATATTTTTCACGAAAACGTCAAAATATTTAGCGAAAGTTTTCGTGAACATTTGTTAAACCTTCATGAAAATTATCTGCTCATCGTAAGCCCCTATTCCATCGCTGATCAGATCAACCTGATCAATTTGCGTAGGGATCGGGAAGCCAATCGCTAGATAATCGATCGGGTGGAGATCGAGAAAATATTGGATTAGATCGGAAAACTACCGTCTAGAGATCTAATTCAGTTAGGTTACAAATCATGAACGCTCCGTTAGCCCGATCTCTTCTAAACCGCACTCGATCAATACTCAAGCAAAAATCGATCTCTTCTCGACCGTACTCGATTGTTTCACGATTGCTACCCCATCGCTGGTCGGCCATACATGAACGTACTACACAGTCATTGTTCTTACTAAACCAGCTGCAACAAGCGTAAAATACATAATATTACGTAGTGTTCCAGTAACAAAAAAAGATAATGGGTATATATTCAATGAGTTCGGGTGTGTTACGTGTTACCTGTCTACATATACACTGTGAGGTGCCTGTCTTAAACACGTACACCAGTCTACATGGACACCGTGAAGCGCCTGTCTTAGTTACGTACACCTATCTACATGGACACTATGAGGTGCCTGTCTTACTTACGTACACCTGTCTACATGGACACTTTAAGGTTTCTGCCTTAGCATATGGATACCACGAGGTTTCTGCCTTAGCTACGTACACCTGTCTTTATGGACACCGTGAGGTGTCTGTCTTAATTACGTACACCTGTCTACATGGACACGGTGATGTTTCTGCCTTAGCTACGTACACCTGTTTTTATGGACACTGTGAGTTGTCTGTCTTAGTTACGTACACCTGTCTATATGGACACAGTGAGGTTTCTGCCTTAGCTACGTACACCTGTCTATATGGACACGTGAGGTGTCTGTCTTAGTTACCTACACCTGTTTATATGGACAATGTGAGGTTTCTGCCTTAGTTACGTACACCTGTCTATATGGACACCGTGTGGTGGTGTCTTAGCTACGTACACCTATCTACATGGACACTGTGAGGTTTCTGTCTTAGCTACGTACACCTGTCTATATGGACACTGTGAGGTTTCTGCCTTAGCTACGTACAACTGTCTATATGGACACCGAAAATTTCGGTCTTAGTTACGTACACCTGTCTACATGGACACTGTGAGGTTTCTGTCTTAGCTAAGTTCACCTGTCTATATGGACACGGTGTGGTGTCTGTCTTAGTTACGTACACCTGTCTACATGGACACTGTGAGGTGTCTGCCTTAGCTACGTACACCTGCCTATATGGACACTGTGAGGTTTCTCTCTTAGTTACGTACACCTGTCTATATGGCCACAGTGAGGTTTCTGCCTAAGTTACTTACACCTGTCTACAAGAACACCGTGAGGTACCTGTCTTAGTTACGTTCACCTGTCTACATTGACACCATGAGGTGTCTGTCTTAATTACGTACGCCTGTTTATATGGACCTTGCGAGGTGTCTGACTTAGTTACGTAAACCTGTCTACATGTACAGTGTGAGGTACCTGTCTTAGATACATGCACCTGTCAACATGGACACTGTGAGGTGGCTGTCTTAGTTACGTACACCTGTCTACATGGACACTGTGAGGTTTCTGTCTTAGCTACCTACACCTGTCTATATGGACACTGTGATGTGTCTGTCTTAGTTACGTACACCTGTCTACATTGACACTGTGAGGTGTCTTTCTTAGCTACGTACACATGTCTATATGGACACTGTGAGGTTTCTGTCTTAGTTACGTACACCTGTCTATATGGCCACCGTGAGGTTTCTGCCTTAGTTATTTACACCTGTCTACAAGAACACCGTGAGGTACCTGTCTTAGTTACGTACACCTGTCTACATAGATACCATGAGGTGTCTGTTTTAGTTACGTACGTCTGTTTATATGGACCTTGCGAGGTATGTGTCTTAGATACGTACACCTGTCTACATATACAGTGTGAGGCGCCTGTCTTAGATACGTGCACATGTCTACATGGACACTGTGAGATGCCTGTCGTAGTTACCTACACCTGTCTACAGGGACACTGTGAGGTTTCTGCCTTAGGTACGTACACCTGTCTATATTTACACTGTGAGGTAAATGTCTTAGATACGTACACCTGTCTATATGGACACCGTAAGGTGTCTGTCTTAGTTACGTATACCTGTCTACATGGACACTGTGGGGTTTCTGTCTTAGCTACGCACACCTGTCTAAATGGACACTGTGAGGTGTCTGTCGTAGCTACGTACACCTGTCGAATGGGACACTGTGAGGTTTCTGTCTTAGTTACGTATACCTGTCTATATGGCCAACGTGAGGTTTCTGCCTTAGTTACGTACACCTGTCTACAAGAACACCGTGAGGTACCTGTCTTAGCTACGTACACCTGTCTACATAGACACCGTGAGATGTCTGTCTTAGTGACGTACGCCTGTCTATATGGACCTTGCGAGGTGTCTGTCTTAGTTACGTATACCTGTCTATATGGACACCGTGCGGTGTCTGTCTTAGATACGTACACCTGTCTACATGGACACCGTGAGGTGTCTGTCTTAGTTACGTACACCTGTCTATATGGACACCGTGGGGTTTCTGCCTTAGTAACATACACAGCCATACATACGTACACCTGTCTATATGGACACCGTGGGGTTGCTGCCTTAGTAACA
The DNA here is from genome assembly GCA_027627225.1 of Congeria kusceri. Taxonomy (NCBI): domain Eukaryota; kingdom Metazoa; phylum Mollusca; class Bivalvia; order Myida; family Dreissenidae; genus Congeria; species Congeria kusceri. The sequence goes on along the minus strand of CM051029.1, from coordinate 75,434,989 downwards.
TACACAGCCATACATACGTACACCTGTCTATATGGACACCGTGGGGTTTCTGCCTTAGTAACATACACAGCCATACATACGTACACCTGTCTATATGGACACCGTGGGGTTTCTGCCGTAGTAACATACACAGCCATACATACGTACACCTGGCTATATGGACAGCCATACATACACAGCCATACGTACACATACATACGTACACAGCCATACATACGTACACCTGGCTATATGGACAGCCATACGTACACAGCCATACGTACACAGCCATACATACGTACACAGCCATACATACGTACACCTGGCTATATGGACAGCCATACGTACACAGCCATACATACACAGCCATACATACACAGCCATACCTACACAGCCATACGTACACAGCCATACGTACACAGCCATACATACACAGCCATACATACGTACACCTGGCTATATGGACAGCCATACATTCACAGCCATACATACACAGCCATACATACACAGCCATACGTACACAGCCATACGTACACAGCCATACGTACACAGTCATACATACACAGCCATACATAGACAGCCATACATACACAGCCATACATACACAGCCATACGTACACAGTCATACGTACACAGCCATACGTACACAGCCATACGTACACAGTCATACATACACAGCCATACATACACAGCCATACGTACACAGTCATACGTACACAGCCATACGTACACAGCCATACGTACACACCCATAGGTACACAGCCAAACGTACACAGCCATACGTACACAGCCATACGTACACAGCCATACATACACAGCCATACATACGTACACCTGTCTAAATGATTGCGATGGGTGTATTTTACTGATGTTTCAACAACACACAATCAAGTGGCGGTATTAAATACTCACACCTAATTGTATATTTTTACATATCACACACCGGTTTAAACTATACACAACAATCTGCCGGCATGCACATAAAACACGAAAGCGAATCCCGTCATTTACGGGCAACTATGTATAAAAATGTAGATGTGTTTGTCTTACCAAAGAACTCGTCGAGGATGCTGAGCGGCATGACGAGGAGACACACCAGCAGGTCCGTGACGGCCAGAGACAGCAGGAAATAGTTCGTTACCGTCTGCAGACGCTTCTCCAACGATATGGCCATACAGACCATCACATTCCCGGTGATCCCGAACACTACCACGACACCCAGTAGTAGCACGGCCCAGTTCAAATCACCGGTAGTAATGTTCACGTCTGAATTGTTCGCGGACGTCAACGTTAAATTATTCCATGCACTCATGATACAGGCCGGTGTTTGGAATGAACTCTAATTTATAAAGGCGCATGGACCGTTTCTTTTAGCATATTGATATGCGAATAATTCACCAGATTTGGAATTTTTATTTGAACGATTTATGAATCTAAAATCATCCAATACTATAAAAATGTCATCACACTTCGCACATTCTGCCCAAACTTCTGCCTAACCTGCTCTAAAATGTCCTGTAAATTGCGGCGATTTCAACCATACACAAAACTTCTGCCTAACTTGCTCTATAACGTCCTGTCAATTGCGACGATTTCAACCACACACAATAACATTCGTAGTATATAATGAGCTCACTCCGTTAACAAACTGCTCAGTCCATGTCCGTATCAACATATCATGTATTAAGAATTTGCATCAGTACTTCCTTTCAGTGCTCCATTCCACGATACCAGTACAAAGCTTTGCATGCGCGACTTAATCATCGAGCCGGTCATCAAGAAGTAGCGACAGCTTATGATGTCCTGTCCGATGCCAATACAAGTTCAATAGAGATTGCTTCTTTCATAATTTTCCAATCGCGGTTAATATTAAGTACCTATCGACGTCAATTTAACATGTCGCCTAGCGATACAGACCACTCGAGCATCCGCGATGTCGCTTTTCGAGATCGATGCAAATGATGAACTTGTACAGATTATTTTTTTCCAATGATTTGTTGATGAATTGCCAAATGACGCTATCAATCAACTGGACAAACCATATCTTTGGGTAAAGTGTAAATGTAACGTAATCTTGTTTTTAACTTACATGTATTAGAGAGCATTACTCAGCCGCTAAAAAACACACAATGTTTTGCTAAGTTGATTGCAATACATGTTGTACTATATGAGGCGTGTCGTGGGAAAGTCGGGCTTAATGCATGTGCGTAAAATGTCGTCCCGGATTAGCCTGTGCAGTCCGCAAACTTTAATCCAGGTAAACACTTTCCGTTTTTATGACATTTTATGTTTCAAGGAAGTCTCTTCTAAACAAAAATCCACTGTAGGCGGAAAGTGTCCTCCCGGATTAGCCTGTGCGGACTGCACAGGCTAATCCGGGACGAAACTTTACGCACATGCATTATGCATTTCCCACGACATGCCTCATATGTCTACATCACTGTGGGTATGAAAAGCATTCCAGTCTAGAAGCAGTCATTTAGTCATAAATCGTTATAAGATAACATTGCTTTTACAATATTTATTTATTAAACAACATACGTGTTTAATTACATCAGAAAAGATGACAATGAAAACAGTTTTGCATAATTTATTTTGCTATTTAGTATAATAAATATTAATGAAACATATATTTAGTACATTATTTTTATCATATATAATAATGATTGCAACGCATTTGTATTATCGAACCATTATTTTACTTGACTGTTCGTAATTCATATAGGATATACTAGCATGTTAATAAAAATACATTTATTATAAGAAATTAGTCATGTTGTACCTTTTCTTTTGCTTCTGCATGATATCTGTAACAGCGAATCCTTTGATCGACCTTATAAATTAATTAAGTTAAATTACTATTACAAACAGGCAGTGTTATAACTTAAAGAAGACATCATTATCCAACACAACAAGTGTATGCTGTTAACAATTTATGAGGTCGCGGAGGCGTTGTGGATGGTGTCCGCCTAGCGATCGGGAGGTCCCGGGTTCGATCCCCACTCTTGGAGCGTTCTCAAGATATTTCCTAAGACACCAAGTACTGGCTGTATCCAAGAAGGACTCGAGAGTGTTTCAATAAGCCTTCGGCTTTCGATGTTATCGAGCTAAAATAAATACGTGTAAACTAACAATTAGAAATTAGCCAATAGTCTGTATACTGGAATTCATATACTTTTAAATTGTACACCTTTGCACCAATAAATACGAAGATGAAGTGTTTGTTTTTGTCAGGTAGGTTGGTTTTGTGTTTCCGCTGGTTCGTTTGCAAATCCCTGCTGACTATATGTTGATACACCTCAAGGAGGGTCATGCACGCAAGGTGTGCGTTGATTATTTATGGAGCTTGTATTCATTGTTTGCAGACACGCGATGCAAGTTGAGTGAACTTTCACTCTAACCAAAAACATTTTACCAGTAAAAGTGTCTCTCCAATACAATTCTGCAACAGCATGCGGTAAAGAAAACAACGATTATTCCGTCGCATTATTATTAATATATAGAAGACGTTGCCATGTGTTTGTTTTATTAAAACGAAAATAAGTATGTAAGCCACACAATCCACTTTCACATATGCATCCTAATATACCTCAACCACTCAGGTTAGTTTATATACCCCAATCACACAGGCTTATTGATATACCTTAACCACACAGACTTTTGATATGCCGCAACGACCGGGCTTCCTTAACGTACCTCAATCACACAGGCTATTTGATAGGCCTCAGTTACACGGGCTTTTTGATAAACCCCAATCACACAGGCGTCTTGATATGCCTCACACACACAGGCTAATTGATATATTACAATCACACAGGCTAATTTATATACCTCATTCACACAGGCTAATTGATATACTTCAATCACAATGTTTCTTGGCATACCTCAATCACTCAGGTTTCTTGATATACCTCAATCACTCAGGATTCTTGATGCATCTCAATCATACAGGCTTCTAAATATTCCTCAATCACTAAGGCTACTTAATATACCTAAATCAATGAGGCTTCTTGATATACCTCAATCACTCATGCTACTTTGATATACCTCAATCACTCAGGTTGATTGTTATACCTCAATCACTCAGGTTGATTGTTATACCTCAATCACTCCGATTGCTTGATTTACCTTAATCACTCAGGCTTCTTGATATACCTCAATCACAAAGGCTTCTAGGTATACCTCAGTCACTCAGGCTACTTAACATACTTCAATCACTCAGGCTTCTGAACATACCTCAATCACTCAGGCTTCTTGTTATACGTTAATAACTTATGCTTCTTAACATACTACAATAACTCAGGTTTCTTGATATGCCTCAATCACACAGGCTTCTTAACATACCTCAATCACTCAGGCTTCTTAACATACCTCACTAACACAGGCTTCTTGTTATACCTCAATCATTCAGGCTTCTTAACATACCTCAATCACTCAGGCTTCTTAACATACCTCAATCACTCAGGCGTCTTAACACACCTCAACAACTCAGGCTTCTTAACATACATCAATCACTCAGGCTTCTTAACATATCTCAATCACTCAGGCTTCTTTATATACCTCAATCACTCAAGCTCCTTTATATACCTCAATCACTCAGGCTTCTTAACATACCTCAACAACTCAGGCTTCTTAACATACCTCAATCACTCAGGCTTCTTGTTATACCTCAATTACTCAGGCTTCTTTATATACCTCAGTCTTTCAGGCTTCTTAACATACCTCAATCACTCAGGCTTCTTGTTATACGTTAATAACTTATGCTTCTTAACATACTACAATAACTCAGGCTTCTTGATATGCCTCAATCACACAGGCTTCTTAACATACCTCAATCACTCAGGCTTCTTAACATACCTCACTAACACAGGCTTCTTGTTATACCTCAATCATTCAGGCTTCTTAACATACCTCAATCACTCAGGCTTCTTAACATACCTCAATCACTCAGGCGTCTTAACACACCTCAACAACTCAGGCTTCTTAACATACATCAATCACTCAGGCTTCTTAACATATCTCAATCACTCAGGCTTCTTTATATACCTCAATCACTCAAGCTCCTTTATATACCTCAATCACTCAGGCTTCTTAACATACCTCAACAACTCAGGCTTCTTAACATACCTCAATCACTCAGGCTTCTTGTTATACCTCAATTACTCAGGCTTCTTTATATACCTCAGTCTTTCAGGCTTCTTAACATACCTCAATCACTCAGGCTTCTTGTTATACGTTAATAACTTATGCTTCTTAACATACTACAATAACTCAGGCTTCTTGATATGCCTCAATCACACAGGCTTCTTAACATACCTCAATCACTCAGGCTTCTTAACATACCTCACTAACACAGGCTTCTTGTTATACCTCAATCATTCAGGCTTCTTAACATACCTCAATCACTCAGGCTTCTTAACATACCTCAATCACTCAGGCGTCTTAACACACCTCAACAACTCAGGCTTCTTAACATACATCAATCACTCAGGCTTCTTAACATATCTCAATCACTCAGGCTTCTTTATATACCTCAATCACTCAAGCTCCTTTATATACCTCAATCACTCAGGCTTCTTAACATACCTCAACAACTCAGGCTTCTTAACATACCTCAATCACTCAGGCTTCTTGTTATACCTCAATTACTCAGGCTTCTTTATATACCTCAGTCTTTCAGGCTTCTTAACATACCTCAATCACTCAGGCTTCTTGTTATACGTTAATAACTTATGCTTCTTAACATACTACAATAACTCAGGCTTCTTGATATGCCTCAATCACACAGGCTTCTTAACATACCTCAATCACTCAGGCTTCTTAACATACCTCACTAACACAGGCTTCTTGTTATACCTCAATCATTCAGGCTTCTTAACATACCTCAATCACTCAGGCTTCTTAACATACCTCAATCACTCAGGCGTCTTAACACACCTCAACAACTCAGGCTTCTTAACATACATCAATCACTCAGGCTTCTTAACATATCTCAATCACTCAGGCTTCTTTATATACCTCAATCACTCAAGCTCCTTTATATACCTCAATCACTCAGGCTTCTTAACATACCTCAACAACTCAGGCTTCTTAACATACCTCAATCACTCAGGCTTCTTGTTATACCTCAATTACTCAGGCTTCTTTATATACCTCAGTCTTTCAGGCTTCTTAACATACCTCAATCACTCAGGCTTCTTGTTATACGTTAATAACTTATGCTTCTTAACATACTACAATAACTCAGGCTTCTTGATATGCCTCAATCACACAGGCTTCTTAACATACCTCAATCACTCAGGCTTCTTAACATACCTCACTAACACAGGCTTCTTGTTATACCTCAATCATTCAGGCTTCTTAACATACCTCAATCACTCAGGCTTCTTAACATACCTCAATCACTCAGGCGTCTTAACACACCTCAACAACTCAGGCTTCTTAACATACATCAATCACTCAGGCTTCTTAACATATCTCAATCACTCAGGCTTCTTTATATACCTCAATCACTCAAGCTCCTTTATATACCTCAATCACTCAGGCTTCTTAACATACCTCAACAACTCAGGCTTCTTAACATACCTCAATCACTCAGGCTTCTTGTTATACCTCAATTACTCAGGCTTCTTTATATACCTCAGTCTTTCAGGCTTCTTAACATACCTCAATCACTCAGGCTTCTTGTTATACGTTAATAACTTATGCTTCTTAACATACTACAATAACTCAGGCTTCTTGATATGCCTCAATCACACAGGCTTCTTAACATACCTCAATCACTCAGGCTTCTTAACATACCTCACTAACACAGGCTTCTTGTTATACCTCAATCATTCAGGCTTCTTAACATACCTCAATCACTCAGGCTTCTTAACATACCTCAATCACTCAGGCGTCTTAACACACCTCAACAACTCAGGCTTCTTAACATACATCAATCACTCAGGCTTCTTAACATATCTCAATCACTCAGGCTTCTTTATATACCTCAATCACTCAAGCTCCTTTATATACCTCAATCACTCAGGCTTCTTAACATACCTCAACAACTCAGGCTTCTTAACATACCTCAATCACTCAGGCTTCTTGTTATACCTCAATTACTCAGGCTTCTTTATATACCTCAGTCTTTCAGGCTTCTTAACATACCTCAATCACTCAGGCTTCTTGTTATACGTTAATAACTTATGCTTCTTAACATACTACAATAACTCAGGCTTCTTGATATGCCTCAATCACACAGGCTTCTTAACATACCTCAATCACTCAGGCTTCTTAACATACCTCACTAACACAGGCTTCTTGTTATACCTCAATCATTCAGGCTTCTTAACATACCTCAATCATTCAGGCTTCTTAACATACCTCAATCACTCAGGCTTCTTAACATACCTCAATCACTCAGGCGTCTTAACACACCTCAACAACTCAGGCTTCTTAACATACATCAATCACTCAGGCTTCTTAACATATCTCAATCACTCAGGCTTCTTTATATACCTCAATCACTCAAGCTCCTTTATATACCTCAATCACTCAGGCTTCTTAACATACCTCAACAACTCAGGCTTCTTAACATACCTCAATCACTCAGGCTTCTTGTTATACCTCAATTACTCAGGCTTCTTTATATACCTCAGTCTTTCAGGCTTCTTAACATACCTCAATCACTCAGGCTTCTTGTTATACGTTAATAACTTATGCTTCTTAACATACTACAATAACTCAGGCTTCTTGATATGCCTCAATCACACAGGCTTCTTAACATACCTCAATCACTCAGGCTTCTTAACATACCTCACTAACACAGGCTTCTTGTTATACCTCAATCATTCAGGCTTCTTAACATACCTCAATCACTCAGGCTTCTTAACATACCTCAATCACTCAGGCGTCTTAACACACCTCAACAACTCAGGCTTCTTAACATACATCAATCACTCAGGCTTCTTAACATATCTCAATCACTCAGGCTTCTTTATATACCTCAATCACTCAAGCTCCTTTATATACCTCAATCACTCAGGCTTCTTAACATACCTCAACAACTCAGGCTTCTTAACATACCTCAATCACTCAGGCTTCTTGTTATACCTCAATTACTCAGGCTTCTTTATATACCTCAGTCTTTCAGGCTTCTTAACATACCTCAATCACTCAGGCTTCTTGTTATACGTTAATAACTTATGCTTCTTAACATACTACAATAACTCAGGCTTCTTGATATGCCTCAATCACACAGGCTTCTTAACATACCTCAATCACTCAGGCTTCTTAACATACCTCACTAACACAGGCTTCTTGTTATACCTCAATCATTCAGGCTTCTTAACATACCTCAATCACTCAGGCTTCTTAACATACCTCAATCACTCAGGCGTCTTAACACACCTCAACAACTCAGGCTTCTTAACATACATCAATCACTCAGGCTTCTTAACATATCTCAATCACTCAGGCTTCTTTATATACCTCAATCACTCAAGCTCCTTTATATACCTCAATCACTCAGGCTTCTTAACATACCTCAACAACTCAGGCTTCTTAACATACCTCAATCACTCAGGCTTCTTAACATACCTCAATCACTCAGGCTTCTTTATATACCTCAATCACTCAGGCTTATTTATATACCTCAATCACTCAGGCTTCTTTATATACCTCAATCACTCAGGCTTCTTTATATACCTCAATCACTCAGGCTTCTTAACATACCACAATCACTCAGGCTTCTTAACATACCACAACAACTCAGGCTTCTTGTTATACCTCAATCACTCAGGCTTCTTAACATACCTCAATCACTTAGGCTGATTGTTATACCTCAATCACACAGGCTTCTTGTTATACCTCAATCACTCAGGATTCTTGTTATACCTCAATCACTCAGGCTTCTTGTTATATCTCAATCACACAGGCTTCTTGTTATACCTCAATCACTCAGGCTTCTTGTTATACCGCAATCACGCAGGCTTCTTTTTATACCTCAATCACTCAGGCTTCTTAACATACCTCAACAACTCAGGCTTCTTAACATACCTCAACCACTCAGGCTTCTTAACATACCTCAACAACTCAGGCTTCTTAACATACCTCAATTACTCAGGCTTCTTAACATACCTCAACAACTTAGGCTTCTTAACATACCTCAATCACTCAGGCTTCTTAACATACCTCAATCACTCAGGCTTCTTGTTATACCTCAATTACTCAGGCTTCTTTATATACCTCAGTCTTTCAGGCTTCTTAACATACCTCAATCACTCAGGCTTATTTATATACCTCAGTCTTTCAGGCTTCTTAACATGCCTCAATCACTCAGGCTTCTTAACATTCCTCAATCACTCAGGCTTCTTAACATACCTCACTCACGCAGGCTTCTTTATATACCTCAGTATTTCAGGCTTCTTAACATACCTCCATCACACAGGCTTCTTAACATACCTCAATCACTCAGGCTTCTTAACATACCTCAATCACTCAGACTTCTTAACATACCTCAATCACTCAGGCTTCTTAACATACCTCAATCACTCAGGCTTCTTAACTTATGTCGATCACACAGGCCCAATGGCCGACTTGACACGCATACTCAGTAATTTATCATGACATACGCCCATAGGCACTTTTAACTAGACCTTCGCTTAATCAGCAATAACTTTTGTATTTAAGCCCGAATTTCTCCAAACTTTTTCACCCTGGAGCACGAGGAAATATACATGATCACTGAACCGTTCAATTTTTATCATAGCTGTATTGGAAATTGTGTATGATTGGGCTGAATTTGAAATTTGCAAAATTTGAAACCGATGCGATTTGTCATTTTTGAGAAGACCGCAATCAAAAAAGGTCTAGTTGGAAGTGCCTATGGGTGTATGCCGTGCTCGGATACTTTCATATAAAGATATCAGACATTAGAAAACACGCAGGTATCTGAGGACCACAACACGAGCCATTAGCGACGAATCTTCTTTTAAGAGACATTTCTCCGGACGGGTAGCGGCTAATTGACTTTCTTGTTCGGAACTGTGTCCCGTGGCGAGAATGGATCATTACCTGACATTGATTGTAGTCAATATATGACGTGTAATTGATCATGTTCGATTTCTAATTTTTTAAAAGAGTAAATATTTAATTACATGCAAATAATCTTAATGCGATCTGTTACGTGCATGATGTAATCGGTTTGTCGCTTATTTTGCTGGAGTCTCATATATAGCAGTAACTATAGCTATGCTAGTTCAGAAGCAGTGAATCGAACTCCTGACTGCGAATGATCCTGTCTCGAATCGCAAACACTCGTCTCCTGACTGCGAATGATCCTGTCTCGAATCGCAAACACTCGTCCCCTGACTGCGAATGATCCTGTCTCGAATCGCAAACACTCGTCTCCTGACTGCGAATGATCCTGTCTCGAATCGCAAACACTCGTCTCCTGACTGCGAATGATCCTGTCTCGAATCGCAAACACTCGTCCCCTGACTGCGAATGATCATGTTTCGAATCGCAAACACTCGTCTCCTGACTGCGAATGATCCTGTCTCGAATCGCAAACACTCGTCTCCTGACTGCGAATGATCCTGTCTCGAATCGCAAACACTCGTGTCGTTGTTTGTCCATTTCGTGTTGTTCACGAACCATTTCTAATAGTGATTGAATAAATTTGCAACTAGTGAAAATTTTAATGAAGAAACACATCCCTCTTGAAATAAGAATACGGCTGTGAACAAAAAGAACCCGTTATAACGCTCGATATACATGAACACATTAAGAAATTCAATGTACAAGTAATTATGAATTAGGCTACATAAACACAATGGATTGTCCAACATGAATGTTTTAGTCAGAATGACTGATTTAGTAAAAAGAGAGATATATAGAACATTTTAATGTACGGTGTTCTTTCGGAATTTATTGGTCTGAACCTTCGAGGTACGGAACTGAATTAATGCACTGCATCGGTGTGGTTGGCCATTGTTGGGTTTTGGTTTTCATCCTTACGTACGCTTCAAGTCAATAATTGATCTACAACGCTTCTTTCGATTCATCGATCAATCGATTGTTAATGACCCGATTCGATTTTCGGTGCTTAACCAGGCAATTTCGATTGGATTATTTTTTATTTATAAATGATTTGTCAATAAACAGTGTATTAATATGATGGTGCTTGTGTAGATAAATCATGTTAATTGTTCGTTTGCTGTTATATTAATTTATTTGTCAAACATATCACCCGTATTATATTAATATATATGAAATATACGTTGACATAAACCAATACAATGACATTAATAATAACAAATATAAATATTTACTGTAGTGCATGTCATTCCTCGTGAATACGTAAAATAAGACATGTAATTAAAAAGGAAACTTATATCGAATCGAAATATTTAACTAAATGATGGTCAGTATCGAAATCGAATCGAATGGAGCCATTGCTTAATCGTTGCTGCTCTAAATTGATTATCCAATTCTTTGACAAGCGACTTAGACGGACTTGAAAGCACACTCAATTAACAATTTATTAGTCAATTACCAAGTAAACTAAATAATATCTGCTGTTTAGAAAGGATTAATGTTTCTTGTCGTATGTAGCACTTCATTAATTGCCGCATGTGTTACATGTAATCGATTATCGACCTTGCTAGTCAACCAGTATAGCGGTCTTTGAACGCCAAGGGGCCCACTAATTAACTTCTGTATTTACTAGCACGTTCTCTTTCATATTATTGAAATATCAACGATTTCGTTAACACAGCACTAGTGAATGTGGTTTTAACCTTTCTAGCATTAAGTTAAAGGTAGGCATATCGCCCTAGAAAATATTATAATGTTATTAAATAAATGATTTCATACAGGCACTGTTATTTGTCCGAGGTCTGCTGAATTGGCATGAGCCCGTAAGACAAATGACAGTGCCTTTATGAAGTCACTTATTTAAAAAGTATTTTATTAATCAACATAACAGTATTGACTAAAATTCCTAACCTCTTTATGGTTATTATGAAGGATAATAAGAACTTCAATTATTTGATAAACATAACACTGAGCATTTTACAAATCCAATTTTTTTGTGTTTTGTTGTATTTATTTCAAGATGGCGTCATTTTGTTTCTAAAAACTTTCTTATTTCCAATGTCATAGAGGAACAGTTCAACTGACCAATCAATCAAAAGCGCTAAATCTCATACAGGCACTGGTTTTAACCAATCACATTGCTTTGATCCCATACAGGAACAGTTGAATTGATACAGGAACAGTTGATCGTTTTATTTACTCATGCTAACTGATATAAGTCGTTCATTTTTATTGATATTGTTCGTAATATTGATTAATAATATGTTATAATATTTCGTAGTAATAGTAGTGCAGCTAAGGTAAGTGATGGAGTTGCAGATCTGAACCCCCGCTGGTACACGTGTAACTCATAATTGAGTTTAAAAGATGTGATTGAGGTATCTAAGTGTTTTCTTTGAAGTTATTTAAGCAGATGACCATGCATTATTAAATATGTATTCTATATAATTTAGTTGTTTGATTGACATTTGTATCGCTGATATGTATTTTTAAATTTTATAAAGCTAATATACTGTTCATAATTATGTAAACAATACGTTTTGCAAAGATAAGAAAAACATGTTCGAGCAATACAATGATCATAATAACTATCAGTGGATAGTAGTAACATTAGCAATACAATGATCATAATAACTATCAGTGGACAGTAGTAACATTAGCAATACAATGATCATAATAACTATAAATGGACAGTAGTAACATTAGCAATACAATTATCATAATAACTATAAGTGGAAGTAGTAACGTCAGCAATACAATGATCATAATAACTATCAGTGGATAGTAGTAACATTAGCAATACAATGATCATAATAACTATCAGTGGACAGTAGTAATATTAGCAATACAATGATCATAATAACTATAAGTGGAAGTAGTAACATCAGCAATACAATGATCATAATAACTATCAGTGGATAGTAGTAACATTAGCAATACAATGATAATAATAACTATCAGTGGAAGTAGTAACATTAGCAATACAATGATCATAATAACTATCAGTGGATAGTAGTAACATTAGCAATACAATGATCATAATAACTATCAGTGGATAGTAGTAACATTAGCAATACAATTATCATAATAACTATCAGTGGATAGTAGTAACATTAGCAATACAATGATCATAATAACTATCAGTGATAGTAGTAACATTAGCAATACAATGATCATAATAACTATCAGTGGATAGTAGTAACATTAGCAATACAATGATCATAATAACTATCAGTGGATAGTAGTTACATTAGCAATACAATGATCATAATAACTATCAGTGGATAGTAGTAACATCAGCAATACAATGATCATAATAACTATCAGTGGATAGTAGTAACATTAGCAATACAATGATCATAATAACTATCAGTGGATAGTTGTAACATTAGCAATACAATGATCATAATAACTATCAGTGGATAGTAGTAACATCAGCAATACAATGATCATAATAACTATCAGTGGATAGTAGTAACATTAGCAATACAATGATCATAATAACTATCAGTGGATAGTAGTAACATCAGCAATACAATGATCATAATAACTATCAGTGGAAGTAGTAACATCAGCAATACAATGATCATAATAACTATCAGTGGATAGTAGTAACATTAGCAATACAATGATCATAATAACTATCAGTGGATAGTAGTAACATCAGCAATACAATGATCATAATAACTATCAGTGGATAGTAGTAACATTAGCAATACAATGATCATAATAACTATCAGTGGATAGTAGTAACATCAGCAATACAATGATCATAATAACTATCAGTGGAAGTAGTAACATCAGCAATACAATGATCATAATAACTATCAGTGGATAGTAGTAACATCAG